>ML769757.1:0-60978 GCA_009733575.1 Gymnopus androsaceus JB14 | reverse complement strand
ATAGAGTCCAGATGAAGAAGTTGCATCGTAGTAGAAACTGTGGATGATTGGAGTAGGATAGTGTGCTCCCAACCATTCCACCAAGTCTTTTAAATTTTCTTCTCTTTTCAGCTCGAGAACGTGCCACTCGACTTTTGAGGATACACGGCCTAACGTCGAGACTCCTCGTCCGGTATGTGTCCAAGTGAGCCGTTTTAATTCGACCCGCTGAAGCATGGGGAACGAGCAAACGAGATCCGCCAATTCGGAGAAGCGGTAAAAGTGCAGCGAGTGTAATTCGAGATTGATAAAGGTGTGAAGGTATGAAACGAGGCACCGAATGATTTCCCTTGGGACGTTCTCAAAGTTCGTATTAGATATACGCAAGCTGCGCGCGTATGGGAGAAGGGATAGAATTCGAGGCATCTTTCGAATGGCATTCACTATATCTGATACACCAGCGACGAACACCCATCGTTCCAAGTTGATGAACGCGAGCCGTCGGACGAAGGGAGCGATGGTGTTTAGTGTCGATTGCAGAATGTCCAAGAGTGAAAGGATTTTTGTTGTTTGAGGCTGAACGGATAGTTCAGAAAACAAATGATAGCGAGCGATGGGTAGGAGGGGGCGACAGAGACTACATGCCAGCAACGACTGCTTATCGTCGTGCAGGAAGTCGCCAATAATGTCAAAAATCTCCGCAGGAAGCATAATGCGAGTAATAGCGAGAGCACTGTGTGCGGGTCCGTTAAGTAAGTGCGCTGTTAACGTGGGGCAAATCTGAGAAGTCATAGGTCATTAAGAATCTTTTCTAGGCGTATAGGAAATGGGCAACTTACATCAATGAAGGATCTGGAAGGATCCTTTGGCTTCAAGGAGATGAAGAACAGGATGTCAATACCACGAGGATATTTATACCACTAGCTTGGTGAGGACGTGATAGGGGCGCCACAGAGAATTACTTACAAATTACGAGTACCAGTCGCCGTGTAATTTCAGCTTTTCAAGTAGCTAAAATGCCTTGAAATTCCACTCTTCCGCTATCGGCGCGGGACCGCATGCACTCGAGGGGCTGTTTACTATCCCAAAGAAGCAGGGAATACGAACACGGGAAACGCGAAAGCAATCGCCGTACTATGCGGGAAAATCTCGAATTGTTGTAAACACACTAGTTCAGCTATGGACTAGGTTGCGGTAATCTGGTGATAGAGAGGTAATAAGAGAAGTAAGCCAAAAAGCTTGAACGAGTACTCGTATCGGAAACTTTAATATGCTCACAATTAAAAGTAACAGGTTGGTAGTGCCAACAGTGCGCCCTTGTAGGAGAAAAAGAAAATTAAGATTTACTTTATGACGCTCTAAGTTTGGGGAGTCCTTACTCGTAGTAGGCACGGCTTTCCTCTCCCGTCGGAGATCTTCAAGGACGAGGAACTAAGTGGGAAAATCGAGATGTCGAGGTGCAGGGACGACGTTGAATGAGATTCGAGGGAGGAAGATTGACGGGAAAACAACCACGTACTTAAGTAGTTGGTTAAGATTCAGGAATCTCTGCGAATTCCCCGATACCACTTATTTCCAACAGAAAACAAAAATCGGCACATCGCATTACTTGTAAAAGTCATTTTGAATAACTCGAATCTCAGTTCGGCAGAGAGAATATGAATAGGAAGAATCTCAATCTGATAGAAGACCCGGAGCCCGAGCCAAGTGCGAGCATGAGATCCATATTGACTGACATACGGTATCTGAAGGCTTCTCTCAGAATCTATGAATACTCGGTGTGATTTGTTCAATATGTCCTCGGCTTTAATTTCACTCAAGTTGAGAAAAGTCCCTGGCACACAATATCACCTGAGGCTAGATAGGGAAAGTGAGCGTAGGATTGGACAATGTTGAATGATCGTGAGCGGAGAAATATCATCGTACTTGTCCTTGGCTGCCACTACCGTCAGCGGCGTTAGGAGTTTGCGCAACACGACAGATCTTCAACAAAGACGACACTATGTTATATTTTATGAAGATAGGACACATCCGGGTCATTCTTTTTATCCATGATCTAGAAATCGTGAAAATATTAACAACGCAATCATTGAAAGAAAAGAGGGAGTTATCGTGCAGGTCAATTACGCTTTGACATCCAATTCAGCAGGCATAGCCTGTCCCGCGATACCTGCAAGACAATTGTCTACAGCCAGGGTAGCCATCGCTAGTCGTGTCTCAAACGAGGCGCTTCCAATGTGAGGAAGTATATTACACCTATCAATATATCAGCAAAACAGTGGACATGGCCGATAAATAAAGCTATCTCCACCTTGGTTCTTTTACCAATGGGTGATCCTTTCCAACGTTTGGTTCACCTTCTACGACATCAACACCTGGTGCCAAATGAATCAACATCAAGATCATCAGTGGGCTTAAGGCGCATACCTGCGCCCCATATCCACCTTTCTCTCAGCGCTTTTGCCAAGGCATCCGAGTCGACAACAGTTCCTCGCCCTGCATTTACTAACACGCTATGTTTCTTCATTTTGCGCAAAAATTCCTCGTTCACTAGGTGTCGTGTTGAAGGACCTCCTGGAGCCAAGACGAACAAAACATCCGATTCTCGTGCAAGCGTATCTATGTCGACAGCCCGCAAGGACTTAAGCTGAGGTTGG
The DNA here is from genome assembly GCA_009733575.1 of Gymnopus androsaceus JB14. Taxonomy (NCBI): domain Eukaryota; kingdom Fungi; phylum Basidiomycota; class Agaricomycetes; order Agaricales; family Omphalotaceae; genus Gymnopus; species Gymnopus androsaceus. The sequence goes on along the minus strand of ML769757.1, from coordinate 58,342 downwards.
TGTTGTTTCAAAAGAGCCTCGTCGCGTTCCTTCTTCGATGACGATGAGGAAGACGGGTTGGAGGAGTAGATGCAATCAGTCACCCCAAAGGGAATCAAGCGCGCAAGAGTAGCATGGGAGATTCGGCCGAATCCGAGAAAACCGACTGGTGCGTGAGGGAGAGGTGCCGTGAGGTGCTAATCTGAGGTCCACACAGAGCAAATGGTGCCCAGATAAATTTAGGCCACTAGATCGGACCATTCAAATACCGATGAAGATGTATGAGAGAAAGGAACCATACCTGTCCTTCTCTGACGATGCTCATTGTTTCATTGGCGTTCCGTCCAGCCATCAGCGCAAGCATCACGGAAATATCAGCGACTGGAGTGGATTTAGGGGATGTTCCAGTACACAATAAAAAGTTAATTACCAGCGTCGGTAAGTACCTCTGGAGTGTAGCCAATTCGGACGTTTCGTTTCGCGAGTTCGGGAACGCGGATATGTTCTATGTTTGGTGAGAAACAATCAGGGAGAGATCGGTTATGAGCTCACCATATCCTACTGACATTGTAGACACGACCTTGAGGCTAGGACCAGCTACATGATAATCAGTGATTGATCTACATACGCGACGAGCCCGCTCACCAGCATCCAGAAGCTCTGCGTCTACCTAGATAGACAGATGTGAGTGATCACTTTCAACACTCCTGATATTCTTACCAACTCGGAGAACACTATCACGATACCAGCAGCGCCCTTTATGTTCTCCAATAACCATGTCCTTTCACAGACGCGATCTTCAGCCCATAGAACAACCTGGGGCTACTTGTGAGTGAAAATTAGCAGTATATGATGATAATGTACCTCGATGTCGTCCCTCTTGGTCAACAACGGCATAACATCGGGCCCAAGGTCTCTACAGACCACGATCTTAGGCTTGCTGGTTCTGAGATGGGATGAAATAGAAGTCAGACGATTCTGTGCATTGGAGGTAGTTTGAGATATTATTGACCCAGATGGCATAGGTGTTTCAAGCAACTTGGGCTTGAGAGTGGAGAAGGAATGAGCGGAGTCTACCGGTTCCGCGGATCAATACTCCGGCTGACTCCGGTTGAAAACTCACATGCGCTGCCACGCGATTTTTTTTGTTCTTCTTCGCTTCGCCACCATCATTCGCGTCTGCCTGACGAACTCACGAACGCTTAGGGGAAAATGACAAAATATATCATCGTATCTGGTGGTGTAATCAGTGGGATTGGGAAGGGTGTTATTGGTACGAATTAGCTTCTCTATACGAGCGTTGAAACTTAAATCCTTTTCAACAGCTTCTTCAACGGGCTTGTTGCTCAAAACTACAGGTCTCAAGGTCACTGCTATTAAGATCGATCCTTATATGAACATCGATGCTGGCACCATGAGACCCCAAGAACATGGTGAAATCTGCCCAAAGCATCGCTGAGCTGATCACTGATTGATTGACCTTTCGGTACAGGCGAAGTTTATGTTTTGAACGACGGAGGTGAAGTCGACCTTGACCTTGGGAACTACGAGCGATACCTCAACGTTACACTTTCACGAGACAATAATATTACGACAGGGAAGATCTATAGGGAAGTCATTGAGAAGGAGGTCCGTGAGGCTCCGTCAATTGCGCATTGACATGTACTAACGTTATCGATAGCGCAAAGGAGATTATTTAGGCAAAACAGTTCAGGTGAGAAGCCAATCGAGTTCTGCAAGGCGTGGGTCCTCAAGAGAATGCTAGATTGTCCCGCACGTCACCAATGAGATCCAGGATTGGATCGAACGCGTATCAAAAATACCAGTAGATGAAACTGGTGAAGAGCCTGATATCTGTATAGTCGAAGTTTGTATCTTTTTTTCCCTGATGTTCCAACAAAGCTGAATACATATTCTGTAGCTCGGCGGTACAGTTGGAGACATTGAATCGGCACCATTTGTTGAAGCCATGCGTCAATTCCAATTTCGTGTCGGTCACGACAACTTTGCCCTTATCCACGTATCTCTCGTTCCGGATATGCACGGCGAACAAAAAACAAAACCCACGCAGACCACTATCCACTCTCTTCGTGGCCTGGGTCTACTTCCTGATCTCATCGCTTGTCGACTTCTCGTTCCTCAACCCCTCCGACCCGATACAAAAAGCAAAATATCCATGTTTTGTCACGTTGCTCCGGAACAGGTGTTTGGTGTACACGACGTTTCGTCTGTCTACCACGTACCGCTACTCTTGCAATCCCAAGGAATAGTTGAATTTCTTACGAAGCGTTTAAACTTGGGCAATGTCAAAATCACAAAAGAAATGTCGGACCGAGGACGGTCTCTTTCCGAACGTTGGCGTGCCATGACATCTGGGTAAATTTCTTTTGATTCTCACTTGAACCAATGGCTTATTTTCTCGATATTTCAGATCGGAAAGGGCGTTTGACACTGTCAACATTGTTTTGGTTGGCAAGTATACCGACCTCAAGGACTCGTACATGTCCGTTACAAAATCCTTGGAACATTCAGCCTTCCGAGTTAATCGGAAACTCAATGTTCAGGTAGCATAATAGTTTCCTTCCTCCAGATAGCCTTGCTGAAATTCTTCGTCATAGTGGGTCGAATCCTCAGATTTGGAGCCGGAGGCGCAAAGAGAACACCCTTTAAGGTATCACGATGCATGGCGAGCGGTCGTAGGTGCTGGGTAAGCTGTTCTTGAAACATTTTCAAACTGAAGCTCTTACTTTCCTTCTCAGAGGGATCCTCGTGCCCGGAGGGTTTGGTAATCGCGGAATCGAAGGTATGCTCCTCGCCATAAAGCATGCTCGCGAAAACAACAAGCCATACCTCGGAATTTGCCTTGGCTTCCAGCTCGCAGTTATCGAGTGGGCTCGAAACAAGATGAATATTCCTGACGCCACTTCCACCGAATTTGACCAAAACACCAAAAGCCCTGCGATTATCTTCATGCCGGAGATATCCAAAACTCATATGGGCGGGACGATGCGTCTGGGGCTGAGGCCGACAGTGTTCCAACAAGGTACGGAAACGTGGTCAAAGGCTAGGAAGCTGTATGGAGGTGCGGGTAAGATCTGGGAGAGACATCGTCATCGGTACGAAGTCAACCCTGATTGGGTAGAGAAATTGTCTGCAAGTGGTTTGTCATTTGTGGGGAAAGATGAAAAGGGTGAACGGATGCAAGTGTTGGAGTTGCATGGTGCGTATACCACTGTCGCACTTCTTGGCTTTACATTCTAATTTTTGGTTGCCCTATGGATTTGCTTTAGATCATCCTTTCTTCATGGGTCTACAAGCTCATCCGGAGTTCTGTACCCGCCCACTGAACCCTTCTCCTTCATTCCTCGGTTTGGTCGCTGCCGCCGCGGGTTCCGATCTGCTTCAAGAGCAGATGATGTATCAGCTTAAGCACTTTGTCCCTCCGCATCCGGAAGATGCGATGGTCAGCGAGGCTGAGCTGAGGAATGGACAGCCTGTTGCTTACGGTAAAGATCAGGTTCTCGTTAATGGTAGCGCGGATTCCGAGAACTGATCGCAAATGCGTATTCACTGCGAGACTGCTGTCGTTTTCTTTTTCGTCCTCTGACGCTAACTATCATCAGTCCTTACATCCATGCTAAACCTCCATGCATTGTATTTATATCATGTTCAACTAGATGGGCAGTATTTACGAACTCTTCTTACTGTAGTGTTTGAGCCATCTTCTCTTCTAATTCTGCTTGTATCGATAAAATACCCTGTATTGTTGCGCACTCATTGTATTTTACTGAATTCCAATACATGTCCCCACGCGACCCGAGCGCTATTCTGATATTTTCAAGCGCTTCTTCCTTCCGAAACCCCGGCAACCTATCTTACAATCTGCCCTCAATCTCAACATTCCGAGCAGTCGGTCCAAGTTTCTTTACCCTCTTCAGATCTGAAGCACCAGCGATCGTGCGGCGCGTCAAGGTGGCAAGAGGTGGCAAGGTAATACGATTACTTACCATGGCATCATGTACATAGACTCAGCGCGGGTGGTATTTAAGCTTAGGACCGACCAAATCCGAGTTTCACTCTTCTAAATCGTAATTTCAAGCTCTCTCTTACAGTGCCCCGTTACCAACTCGTTACATCACTGGATTAAATCGTTCTTCAGCGGCAGGTCTCAATCAGACTTCCTTGGGTAAGGTTGGAAGATGCATTACAGTATTGAGCACAATTCCGCATTATACGCCCGGAGGATTCTGCTCATCCCAAGGACCCCACGGCTATGTCTAGACTCGCTTGGAAGCATCCTCAGATGCAGTAGACGCAGTAAATTCGCCTTCTTAGCTCGCTTAGAAGCCCTCATCCATCTCCCTATCGTGTTAAGCAAGAGACCTAGACGAAATATTTCGGTTATTAAGTAGATGGATCTCCCCTCCGCGGAGCACGATGCCAAAATCCATAGAATTCCCGGGGACAGTATACTTAGTACATGCACCTTGAAGCTCAGGCTTCCTGATTTGATTCTTCAAATGTGGTAAATCGAAGCTGGTGGTGAACGCCGTTTTCCATTCCAAACGTATATAATGGAAGACGGATGCGCAAAAAAATAGTCCAATCTCTTCCACCGTCCCTCCAACTAAAAGCTCATCATCACCAACTTTCGCCATGTCGCTCGCTCGAGTTTCCCTCGTCATTGTTCAAGCACTGACGAACCATTGGGCATGTACCCCTCCGAATCCGACGCAAGAAAAGAGTCGTTACCATACAAAGGAGATGTACATTCTTCAAATTGCTCCGCTGGTTTTTAAAGTGAATTTCCATCCTCATAATGCATTCTAGCGAGTCCTGACGCCTTTTGATTAGATTCATATGATCGTCATATGGATCTGCGCTTCCTTCGAAGTGCTCTACTATCTCAACACCCTAATCGCATTTTCAAGCCTCTCATCCGTCTCACCCTTTGCTACACCAGCCCTAAAAACTCTCGTCTGTCCACACACATCAACTCCTCACATACGCGTCTCTCCCATCTTCCTCATCGGCATCGTCGCCGTCGTGTTGGGATCCTATATCCGCTTGAACTGCTTTAAAACCCTCGGAAAGCTATTCACTTTTGACCTTACTATTCACCCCGAACATCGTCTTGTGACATCGTCGTTCTATGGGTACGTACGACACCCGGCGGTGAGTCTTGTTCTCGCTTGCATACTCTCTTTGATTACTCATTCCGAACGCGATTCCAGTATACTGGGAGCATGCTCCTGGTTGCAGGCTTAGCCTTGTCACATCTTACAGAGGGTAGTTGGTTGACCGAGTGCGGACCCTTGAGGAGCAACGGGAGCGCGATGGTGGTATGGGCCGCGTGGTGGGTCTGGACGTTGGCAGTGGGCGTGAGTCGGGCAGAAGCAGAGGATAGGCAGATGCAGAAGATATTCCCTGGAGAGTGGGACAAATACGCGGAGAACGTGGCCTGGTGGTTTTTCCCCGGATTGGCATAGTCGTACACTGGAAGCGGAGGAAGCCTGAGGAGAGACGAAAAAAGCAGGTCTGTGTATTTGTTCAACGAATTGGTGACGAATTAATTAATCTTTCTTGTTCAGGAACTTCAAGTGTTTACAAGGATCAAGCCTTGCTGGATATTCTACACGTGCTGTTTGGATGCTTTGGGATGGATGGAATCTTTCTTGTAAATTTCTTGACGATATTTGTGTAATTCTTTAGATAGAAGTGCCAACAATGTACATGTAGCTCTAGTAAGCGTTACTCAGTCAGTTACTATCATCCCTAAAATTGGATGGGGCACGCGCTTCCTGGCAGCACGTTTCCTTGCCGCGGAGAGAGTCCAAGCTATACTTCTCGTTGAATCGACGATCGACACGAGGAACTATCTACACTTGATCCATGGCAAAACGCGAGTCACTTCTGAAAACTCTTTTCATGGCGCGGGACCTCGCATTCGAGAACTGTATCTGAAATAACACTGGAAAGAGCCTTTTTTACAAGTGATGATAGATACTTGTTTTATTTACAATTATGCTCAGGTACAAAAAGTATGCTCTGATCCAATTAAGCGAAGTGTTAGTCCACGTTTCGAGAAACTCGAGAAGTTGAACTTCGCGTCTCGCGCGCTCGCAGGTCCTTGCCGTATCCATCATTTAGGAATGACAGATGTCAAACAGTCAAGCAACGCTCAACCTACAGCAACCTACAGGACTTCACAGCATTCCACAGAACTGTAGAGTGCTGTGGCTGCTGTGGATTACTGTAAGTTGCTGTAGTTGCTGTAGCATTCACCCAGGTTTTACTGATGCACATTGACCAGCGCGCGCGCTCGATGGATTATAATATATCGGATGATTTGGGGCTTAGGGCTTGCCGTTTCAAAACTCATTACCCAATTCCTCTTGTATCTAACTTCTAAGTGCAGGAGTTGATCATTATGTACATCTAATCTTATATACATCAATTAAGCAAGGGTTCTCAAACAGTAGATCAGAATACAAAGCTCAAACAATAGTAAATAAAGGTAGTATATAAAGCCGCTGTCCGCATTATTTTTGCTTGCTTCATTCCCATCATCATCATGAAACATTTTGGCCCAGACAACCAGTAAGTTAGCATTCCAGTAGTAATTTGTGCCACATGTGATGCTTTTAGATATGAACAAGGAGATGTCCGGTAGGTGACTCTTTCTTGATGATGCCTGCTTTTCCAATATTTGATTGTTGAAGTATGTTTGAAAATTCTAACAACTTTGGGATATATGGTGGAACCTTCATCAATGGCCAGAATACGACTATTGAGAGTGAGTTACTTTTCCAAGTTGTTTTCTGCATATGTATTTGTCATTTGACTGTGATTCAACTTAGCACATGATCAAAAATGGAGGAAAATCGGAGACTGGCTTAAAGCACCGGAGTGCTCTACCAATTTCAACGCAGCTGCCAACAAAAAAACTGCAGGAACTGGAATGTGGATCATCAAACATCCAAAATACATTGAGTGGAACAATAATGGTGGATTGCTGTGGATTCAAGGCAAAGGTGGGTGGAGCTAACTATGGATGCATGAAATATTATTATTCCAAGTGACTGATATATATATTATTTTCAGCAGGATCAGGTAAAACCGTCATATCGTAAGTACAATTGTAGTACTCTACAAGAAATTGTGGAAGCTCAAAATATCCCTAGAACAACCATCATAAGTCATCTACGCAATACCACAAACACTGTTTACATTCATTATTTTGATTTCCGTGATAACACTGGGAACAAATCTGGTTATCAAGGATTTCTGTCAAATATGTTGCAACAAATAGGTTTGAATGTGCAAGGAATTCACCCAGAATTGCAAGAATTATATGACCAGTGCAACAGAGGCTATCAAGTGGACCAACCCCAGAATTTTCAGTTGGAAGATACCCTGAAGAGAATCATTCAACAATCTAAGCCAGGGTACATTGTACTAGATGCATTGGATGAATGCAGCCTGCAGGATAGAGCCAATGTAGTAAAGTGGGTGGCAAACATTTCTGCAAAAATACAAACTGTTGTCACAAGTCGACATTCACCAGAGAACCAACCAGCTGATACTAGGCTGATAATTGGATTGGACAGTAAAGATTCCAGAATTGAGGAAGACATTTCTCTCTATTTGGAAGATCAAGTGGGCCTCTCTTTCAAAGGAGAGTTGAAAGACAAGGTGTTGGAAACCTTGAAGGCTAAGGCCCAGGGGCAGTAAGTATTTTTCAAATGCTTACAATGAACACATAATTCATGTCTGTTACTATCAGATTTCGCTGGGTGGATTGTCAAGTCAGAACATTGATTCAATGTCCAAATGCCAGGGCAGTAATGCAGGCATTACCAAAGCTACCTCGCGATTTGCAGGAGACATATTTGCAAGCCATAAATCATGCTGAGCAAAGTGAATATGCACAAGATGCACATCATCTTCTAATGTGGCTCACATTTGCCTTTGAACCATTAAATAAGCAACAGGTTTCTGATTTTCTTGCAATTGACTTGGAGAATCAGGAACTGTATCCAAGTGATGGCATGGCCCTGAAAGTGGAACTGGTTATTGATTCCAATCTTGTGACTGTTGACACAAATAATATTGTGCAATTAGCACACACCTCTGTCAAGGAGTTTCTGATTTCCAAGGCAAATCTGGACCAAACAAGGGGATTGTTTCAAATAAATGCACAGCTAGCTCATGCTTCATTGGCTAAGGCATGTGTCATATATCTCTTGCAATCACCCCATGCAAGGGGCAATAACAGGCATACAGCTTCCACATCAAAAACATATTATTATGCAGCAAAATATTGGATAGCCCACACAAAACCAGTGGAAGAATCAGGTCCAGAGACAGACCTAGACCATTTAATCAAAGGTTTCCTGAAAAAAGGAAGTGCACCATTTCAAGCCTGGGTGAAAACAGTATGGCATAAAAGACACTACTCTGGAGACAAGATGCCCAATCCACTGTATTGTGCTGCTGATGGTGGTTTAAGAAGGAGTGTTCATAACCTGATTTTGACTGGTGAGTATGACATCAATGAGGGAGGAGTAGATGGAAATTCTCTCTATGGAGCAGTTTCCAATGGAGATGAGGAGATTGTTAAGCTCCTTTTGTCTCATGGAGCCAATGTGAATGCTCAAGGAGGATATTACAGAAATGCTCTCCAAGCAGCCGTATCCCATGGACATGAAGCCATTATTCAGCTCCTTTTGGTCAATGGAGCTCATCCAAATGCTCCGGGAGGAGGTTGTTATGGAAATGCTCTCCAAGCAGCAGCCTCCAGTGGAAATAAAGCAATTGTCCAGCTCCTTTTGAACAAAGGAGCAGATGTGAATATTAAAGGAGGTGTATACAGCAATGCCCTCCAAGCAGCAGCATTCAAAGGAAATAAAGCCATTCTCCAGCTCCTTTTGTCTCATGGAGCTGATGTCAATGCTCAAGGAGGAAATTATAGAAATGCTCTCCAAGCAGCAGCATGGAATGGAAATGAAGCAATTGCTAAGCTTCTTGTGGCCAATGGAGCTGATGTGAATGCTCAAGGAGGCTTTGATAGAAATGCTCAAGGAGACTATTACAGAAATGCTCAAGGAGACTATTACAAAAATGCTCTCCAAGCAGCTGTATCCCATGGACATGAAGCCATTGTCCAGCTCCTTTTGTCCCATGGAGCTGATGTGAATGCTCAGGAAGGTGAATATGAAGATGCACTCTATACAGCAGTATCCAAAGGAAATAAAGCCATTGTTCAACTTCTTTTGTCCCATGGAGCTGCTGTGAATGCTCAGGGAGCTCAATATGGAAATACATTGTATGCAGCAGTATCCAAAGGAGATAAAGCCATTGTTCAGCTCCTTTTGTCCTATGGAGCTGATGTGAATGCTCAGAGAGGTGAATATGAAAATGCTGTCTATACAGTAGTATCCAAAGGAAATGAAGCCATTGTTGAGCTCCTTTTATCCCATGGAGCTGATGTGAATGCTCAGGGAGGTGTATATGAAATTGCTCTCTATACAGCAGTATCTAAAGGAAATAAAGCCATTGTTCAGCTCCTTTTGTCCCATGGAGATAATGTGAATGCTCAGGGAGGTCAATATGGAAATGCACTCTATATAGCAGTATCCAAAGGAAATGAAGCCATTGTTGAGCTCCTTTTGTCCCATGGAGCTGATATGGATGCTCATGGAAATACTCTCCAAGCAGCTGTATCCAAAGAAAATAAAACTGTTGTTCAGCTCCTTTTGACCCATGGAGCTGATGTAAATGCTCAGGGAGGTGAATATGGAAATGCTCTTCAAATAGCAGCATCCAAGGGAAATCAAACCATTGTCCAGCTTTTATTGGACTATGGAGCCAATGTGAATACTCAGGGAGGCCAATATGGAAATGCTCTTCAAGCAGCATCATACAGCGGAAATGAAGCTATTCTTCAGCTTCTTTTGAACAATGGAGCTGATGTAGATGCTCAGGGAGGTGAGTATGGGAATGCTACTCAAGCAGCAGCATTCAAGGGAAATGAAGCCATTGTCCAGCTCCTTTTGACCCATGGAGCTGATGGGAATGCTCAGGGAGGTGAATATGGAAATGCTACTCAAGCAGCAGCATTCAAAGGAAATCAAGCCATTCTGCAGCTCCTTTTGTCCCATGGAGCCAATGTGAATGCTCAAGGAGGATATTACAGAAATGCTCTCCAAGCAGCTGTATCCCATGGACATGAAGCCATTGTTCAGCTCCTTTTGGTCAATGGAGCCAGTGTGAATGTTCAGGGAGGTTTTTATGGAAGCACACTCCAAGCAGCAGCATCCAAGGGAAATCCAGCCATTGTCCAGCTCCTTCTGAACAATGGAGCTGATGTAAATGCTCAGGGAGGCTTTTATGGGAATGCTCTCCAAGCAGCAGCATCCAAAGGAAGCCAAGCTATTGTCCAGCTCCTTTTGGCCAATGGATCCGTTGTGAATGCTAAGGGAGGTAAATTTGGAAATGCTCTCCAAGCAGCTGTATCCAAAGGGCATGAAGCCATTGTTCAACTCCTTCTGATCCATGGAGCTTATGTGAATGCTCATGGAAGTACACTCCAAGCAGCTGTATTTAATGGAAAGCAAGCAATTGTCCAGCTCCTTTTGACCCATGGAGCTGATGTAAATGCTCAGGAAGACTTTTATGGAAATGTGCTCCAAGCAGCAGCATCCAAGGGAATGCAAGCCATTGTCCAGCTCCTTTTGACCAATGGAACTGATGTGAATGCTCAGGGAGGCTTTTATGGGAATGCTCTCCAAGCAGCAGCATCCAATGGAAATCAAGCCATTGTCCAGCTCCTTTTGGCCAATGGGTCTGATATTAATGCTCAGGGAGGCTTTCATGGAAATGCACTTCAAGCAGCAGCATCCAAGGGAAATCAAGCCATTGTCCAGCTCCTTTTGGCCAATGGGTCTGATGTTAATGCTTAGGGAGGCTTTCATGGAAATGTACTTTGAACAGCAGCATCCAATGGAAATCAAGCCATTGTCCAGCTCCTTTTGACTTATGGAGCCAATCTAAATGCTCATATGAATCTAGAAATGCTCTCCAACCAGTAGTATCCCAAGGACATGAGACAGAGATTATTGACGCAACAGTCATTGAGGAAGATATTTCTTATGAACATTCTTATCTTATGTTGGAATATCAAAGGTAAATATATCTATTGAACTATTCATGGAACACTTTCTTGTATACTCCACTTGTTTGTATCATCATCCTGCTCCACATCTATCATCTCACAGTCTCCACTTCTACTCTCACCATATCCACCTACTATCTCACAGTACCCACTTTACTGTATGCAGTGTTCTACCAAAGGCCTAAGCCTTAAGTACATAGGCCTTAAGTTAAGGCCTTATGTTAAGGCTTCAGGATTTTCCTCGGATCCCTTAAGGCCTTAACAAAGGCTTAAGTGGCTGTGTCCCAAGCCAAAAGGGAAATATGTAGGAATATTCAATAAAGTCTCATTTTTCTACCTTTTACTTGATATTTCCATAATCAATCAATAATCCAGAAGGATACTTAGTTGATGAAGTGCAGAGTTTATGGAGACACTGGTGTTGCACTGGGCTGTTGAAGGTGCTAACAAGATTGGCAATAATGAAGAATAAATTATAAATTATAATGTAGAAGTATTTTGTATAACACAAAATTTCATTACTTTCCTGTGGCACTGGCCTGACATGGTCAGTTTAAAAATAATAAAAAATGAATTATCAACCTAAGGCTTAATTAAGGCCTTAAATTAAGGCCTTAAATGGGCTTAAGCCCTAAAGATTTTGAGATTGTTATTTAAGGGCTTATGGTAGAACACTGACTGTATGCACAGTAGCCACAGACATTCATGCAGTAGCCACTTGCCTGATATATTGTTTGTACTTGGGACTGTATATAAAGCCTAGTACCATACCCTGTAATAACACTGTTGTCCCCCATCAATCTGTGTGATCATTACTACTAAGTACTGTGTGGACTTACTGCTGCTACTTCCTATTTAGGAATATAACTCTAATAGTTTATGGGCCCCAACCTTAACCATTGACACGCCATATTGCTGTAACCCTTGTTCATGCCACCCAGGCCAAATCCTCCATCTCTACAAACTCGACAGGAGATAAAAGCATTGGAACAAGCACCACCACCGGTAACTCAACAACATCCCATAGCATTGGAACAAGCTAGCTCATCAAGTAGCATTGAAAGCTGTAACACCACAGCAGAAACAAACATCATTACCTCCCACAGACAACACTGTTCCTTGTAAAGGACATCCACATATTGTTGACATTGACAAATTAATCGACAGGTATAAAAGCTGACTCACTGAAAGGTTGAGCCAGTGTGACAAACAACATTGTCCAAATTGATATGATGTACGTTGGACAGGCAAACTAGGTAGTTTTATGTGAGCCATTCCAAAAGAACAGGAGGAAATCATCAGAAGTCACCTACAGCACATTGCTGACAACAACAAAGACAAAGACAACAAAGAGGATACTGAAGCACCTATTGCTCAGCCTATTGCATCATCCTCACAGCAGCATACTCCTGCTCCATTGCAATCACCTGCCCCAAAACATGAACCATCTCCACCTACTACTCCACAACCATCTCCACAGGGAACAGCACCCCAATTTCCATATTCAAATACAGAACCACCCTCTCTGCACAGATCCCCATCACCATCAGATCCGGATCCTGGATCACCAGGCACCTTGATTGCTGATTCTGACAACAACAACAAAGATATGTCTAAAGCACTAAAAGCCTTTGATAAGGTCACAACTTTAAAGTTGGATGGATCAAACTGGGACACATGGAAAAATTGAGTGCAATTTGCAGCCAGATCTATTGGCTATCAACATTATTTGGAATGGAATTATCACAAATCCCTTACTCACCTGCTATGGATTTGGAGGTTGGCAACAAAGGTTAAGCTGAGTGTGTAGAAAGAGAAGTGCTTGTGTGAAGACAATGAAGATGTTATTGAGTCTGAGGTCTCTGAGCTCAGACCAGTCTACTTATATACAAAGGGACTGGGACCCCAGTCACTACCACCGGGGGCATTCCGCAGGGCACCTGGAAACCAAGTGCCTCCTATCCATTGTGAAACTGACTTGAAAGGCACTTGAAAGTTGATGGCAATGATGTCTCCGTTGTTTCATTTTTGGCAGATTTTCGGCAGGTCGGCATTTCTCCAAGCACCATCTTTGTCATTGATCCCAAAAATCCTTACATTGACACTACCAGTAATGCACACATTTGAAGAAAAAAGTTTGCGGAGGGTGCATTTCCTCTCCGTTTCCCTTCAAATTTTTACTGTACACTCTGATACATGTATTCGAGAGATCTATCTACTTATTTTTAGAATTAAAGAGGAGTTAAATATTCAGGACCTTTGTCAACTCAGATTATCTAGGTGCATTTGCATTCTTGAGTCTTGGTACAGAGCAATAAATTTTTCTATACCCTAAGAGTCACAAAATATTATTTATGGGACTATATAACATTATTGAGTGCACTCTGGAGGTGCCAAACAAAGATGGTGTCAAAAATGCACCTACAGGAATTGCCGGAGCCTGTCAAAATCCGAGTGCAATGCCCGCCAATTTTGAACCTGTTGTCGGATACTTCTTGGCAACACCAAAACATTCTCTAAAATTGCCAAATTTTGGAATCATAAAAATTAAGGTATATTCTAATATACTGCAAAGTTTGAAGACGGTTCATCAAGTATTACAAAGTTTTACAGTACAGACATTTTCAAGTGCATTGCTGGTACATCGATAGTACACAAAAATGGAAAATGGTCTCTCAATAAAAAAGCTCCTGATGTAGGTATAATGAAAATATCTTACAATGTGACCAAGATCACTGCTGTATCATCTACTTGGGCTTGGCATTGTAACCATATCAGCAAGATATGCAAAGGATGCAAGCAGCCTATATCATGTGATCTTACTACAGAGTATTTTTGCTGAGGCTCTCTCAAAAGCCCACAAACCCCTTGACTATTTATATCATCAGGAAGCCCTAAAAATTCTGCATAACCTTACTGTGGCCTTTTTGAAAAAAAAGTTGAGTTTTGGCCCAACATTAAGTTAAGCTTGTCACATGATATAGGCCACTTCTTATGATTTAGGTAGTACTGTAATACCATACAACCCATGCCATATACAGCCACTATGGCTATATGCATGGGTTTAGTTTAGCACCTGTTAAGCGCTCAATGCAACAACTTTGACATAATTCATGCAGTTCTCCAAATACCAGAAATCCAATATCTTTTTGCACAACTTAAATAATTTTGCCCCTTATTGTCAGGCCTTGGCTCATTTCTCATCCGCTATCCACCCGCTGATGTTTCCCACGCTTCCTGACCATCCGTGGATACTTCCCGCACTCATTACCTACATTGCGGGTGCTTTCCATGCTTATTTACCATTTATTCTGCCTGCCGGGCACTTTCTTCATGTGATTACCACTTATCCTGCCTCCCGGGTGCCTCCCACACTTGATAACCATCCATCAGGCCCTCCCAAGGACTTACACAGCCACCCTACAGTATATAAGTAGACACCCCAAGTCCATGCACCCTAGTCTGTTATTACCATTGTTACCGAATTGATCCCGTTTTGCTCTGTCTCTGTCTCTGTCTCTCTATCTCTATCTGTTCTAACCAGCTGTGCCTTCCAAGCTCCGTTCGAAGGCCCACTGTCATCTGCATTAACTACGAGGCTCTGTCCGTAGATACCAAATCTACGTCTGGAGCTCACTGTCTTCTATCTCTGTTTACAACTTTACAACCAAAGCTCCCCGGGAGCTTCCTATTTGGGTTTTGCAACCTCTAGAACCTCTGGGACCATCCGCTTTCACTCAATTCTGCCCGCTCCCACGCTATTTCCACCCGCTCTCATGCTAATCCATCTGCTCTCACACTATTCCCATCCGCTTTCCACAATACCACCCGCTTCCTCCTGATTACGTCAGTGGGTGGCCCGTACACTGTTCCTTGCACCTCTGAGGCTTGTACTGTTCCGTACAACACTCATACTACTGTCCAGACCCACCTTACGGCACGGTTACCCTGGGTGGTTGCATTTGGTCTCCACCTACATCTATGTGCGAGACATTCGGGATACGTTGGTTCGAGATCCGTTTTGTGCACCGGGTCTCACACTTATTTGAGATCATCATTGCCACTAAGGTACCACTAAGGTAGCCTCACATGACATAGAATACATTTACTGTTAAATATAAGCCAGATAACCCCAAAAACCCTGTCTGATCTCAATCATACCAGTTGTCTTCCGGGTATTCATCAGCATCATTTCTTCCATATTGGCATATTACATGTCACCCTTGCTTATTCCTTGTTATCTTTCAAGCCACATGCACCTCCTCAATTCTCCTTTTGCTCCAAAGCTCTTCCAGTAAGTACTACTGTCTCTGCTCAACTCATTCCATTTTTTAGCACTGTTCAAGCTGTCTGGTCTTCAACAGGTTGAAGGGTTCATTGCATCAGGTGCATGTTTTTTCTGATTTTCCAGATGTGTTAATCTTAGCTTAGACCTTTTAACTTTTATGAAAGGATATAGTCTATGTATTACCAGTAATTCATCAGCAAAACCTGGGTGGTCCCATAGCAAGGTCCCCATCTGTGCAGAACTGGACAGTTCTATGACTGCCATGGATTGTATTGGAACTTCTGTACAGTGCTGTAGAGCAACTCATAGCAATCCATAGCAATCCATAGTTCACCCAGGTTTTGCTGATGTTTGATGTGATATGCTATGTCCCATTTCCATTGGTGCACAACTTGGGCAGGACTCTCTTTTTCTGCTCCCAGATAGACAGTTCATCATGAGTATTACATGTTGTGGCACTAATAAGTGTACTAATGTACACTTGCTCCGGAGATGCTTCCAAATGTATTGTGCTTGTACAGGGTTTGCTGATGACTATGGATAGTAAAAGCAATTATGTTAAGTGCCAAAAGTTATAGTACTTACTTGGAAAAGACAATAATGTTTATTGTCTTGTAGAATTATTGGAGAGGAGAGAGAGCAGGAGATTTAAAAGACAAGAGACTGAGAGAGAGAGATTCTACCTTAAGCCATAAATAACATTGTAGATGACAATTGAAGGCTATTGAATGTACTACAGACACTCCTAGACTCTGTTCAAATGTACAGTGCATGATTTGAGGCAGCTCACTACTGCCAGTGAGCAGATAGAACTTTCAGTCCTTCATTTTTACAATTTTGTCAGTCTGTGGCCCTCTGTAAGATACCAGAATGGACTGGAAATGTTTAGTTTCAGTCATACAAGGCTTCATTGGCATAGTAGTAAACTTTGAATTGTACATAAGTCATGGGTTTGGTCTGAATAATAGTGTGTAATTAGCTAGCACATCAGAAAAAACTATTTTGGGCCCAGGGGGATCTAAGGTCACCTAGTCCTCTTAAGCAACCTGAGGCATCCTAGTTGGCCCAGGAAAAAGGGTAAAACTTTGGACACCTCAGGTATCCTAGTCATCCTAGGTGTCCTGGGAGATCCTGGGATGTCCTGGGGCATCGTGGGGCATCCTGAGGCATCCTAGGATAAAAGTTCCATCCCAGGATGCCTCAGGATGCCCCAGGATGCCCCAGGACATCCCAGGATCTACTAGGACACCTAGGATGACTAGGATACCTGAGGTGTCCAAAGTTTTACCCTTTTTCCTGGGCCAACTAGGATGCCTCAGGTTGCCTAAGAGGCCTAGGTGACCTTAGATCCTCCTGGTCCCAAAACAGTTTTTGCTGATGCAATTAGCATTAGCGGCAACTGTAGATGTACTGGGAGATGGCCTAGAGCCCATTACACATAGCATCAGATGTGTTTTGTCCATTACCAGCACATATTTAATGTATTTCAAACTCTTGATATGTACAGAAGGAAACCCAGAAGTGAAAAATTCAAAGAAATTAATATATTCAGGGCAATCCTGCATGGTTTTCTTTGATTCCTTTTTTTAATAGGTCATATAATGGACAAGGATTATGATCTGATTTTATCGAATTTTTTTTGAGGCCCTTCAAAAGTCATTATAAATTGATTTTTTTTGCTGTCGAAAACTGCCATTGGACTGCTACACAGGTGCATCCCTTCGGGATTGTTTGCAGCATGACTTAGCATGCTCATAGAGCAGGTTGAATGTGTTGCATGCCCAAAAATACCACATACTCCATGATACAAATCAAAATATTTTAACAACCAGAAAAATTGCATTTTTGGGATAGTGTTCATATATGATCATATATATGTATTGTAGTCATGTTTATAAACCCTCCTAGATGTCATATAAAAATAACTGCATCCTAAAATGTATTCTACATGGCTCAAATATCAAATTGTTTGCTTCTACTAGGTTTATGTCTGTATTTAAGTTCGAATAAGGTAGCAAACTTTGAGATTTCAAGGTAACTTATTGCCTCTTCAATCATTATTTCAACCCTCTAAGCTCCATTTAGTGACTTTAGAAGTGTTTATAGACATAAGGGAAGTGTTATTTCATGATACAGTACTTCCTAATTTTCAGAAAGTTGTGCAATGTTGCACAATGAATAGAGTGTTCAAGGTCCATCAGAAAAAACTGTTTTGGGCCCAGGAGGATCTAAGGTCACCTAGTCCTCTTAGGCAACCTGAGGCATCCTAGTTGGCCCAGGAAAAAGGGTAAAACTTTGGACACCTCAGGTATCCTAGTCATCCTAGGTGTCCTGGGAGATCCTGGGATGTCCTGGGGCATCCTGGGGCATCCTGAGGCATCCTGGGATGGAACTTTTATCCTAGGATGCCCCAGGATGCCCCAGGACATCCCAGGACCTCCCAGGACATCTAGGATGACTAGGATACCTGAGGTGTCCAAAGTTTTACCCTTTTTCCTGGGCCAACTAGGATGCCTCAGGTTGCCTAAGAGGACTAGGTGACCTTAGATCCTCCTGGGCCCAAAACAGTTTTTGCTGATGTCCCATATAGGACTGCAGATTCAATGTACAATATCTATGTGCTATTTAGATGTTGAAGCATTGGTAGACATACTATGTGAGATATTTGAGCCAAAATTTTGGTTGTTAGTGTTAAGCTTGGTTGTGTGTGCATGAGACTTGCTTCAAGTTTGTGGGGGCAAATTGCAGTTGTTCACACAAGTGGAGGACAAGCTGGGGATGAAAAGTCAACTTGTATTTTTGTAGGTAGCATTGATGTATATACAAAACAACTAGCATTTAACACACCAGCATCTAAACATCAGTAGGTAATAAGTTGAGTCTTGGCAAGACTGAGACTAAGTAAATAAGCAAGGAGCTTGGGTTTTATGTACAACAGTAAGTAGATTGTAAGTAAAGTCCTCTGGTCAAGTCCGAAGGACTTACTCCACCCAAAGATGATTAACTGCAGTCATTGCAATAGAGAACTGATTCATGTGCATGCTTGCACAGGCTGCTACTCTGTAGCCTATTGCGTAGGTGGTTTCTTCTTGATTTATCAAGCCCTGTTAATTGTTTAACACAATAGGACGTAAACTGTCAAAACCAAAAGCTAATATCTTCGGCACTTGCAAGTCAATTAAATATAAGGCAAGCGTAATTTCAAAGTGTTCTGTGCTCTCACAGAAGTTTTACATTTGTTGCATTTGCTGTTTTGCAGTATCAAGCTTGGAGCCTTTTATTGGGCCTTTGTCATGAAATTACTTACCCTTATGTTGCCCTTATTTGTATGTACAAAAGCTGTATCCACAGAGCCCTATGAGTGCATGTGCTCTTTCTTCCCATTACCATGTAGAGAACAACCTAAGTTTACTCATTGTTTCTGCCTGTTTTAACAATCCAGTATACTGTATGTTGTGAATGTTTAGTTTTTCCAGCAATATTATGACCACAACTTCCTGTAACCATAATGTGGTCCCTGGGAACTTGTTACTCGACCATTTTGTCAGGGTTTCCCCTAATCTTGCCTCACCAAAGCTTACCTGCTCATGCCTGTCTGTTCCACAGCATATATGCATCTCAAAATTGCACAATTGACCCTTAGAGCCTGCAGGATTAACTTATTTACACATATTGAAGAATCTCATGTGGTTTCTGACTAATTACTAAGATAGTGGCAAAACAGTTTCGTCCGGCGTCACATGACTTTGCGCAACCTATATCGCCAATGGAACAACAACAAGGGCATTTTAAAAAAAAAGGGCCTTGGGCATGGCTAGCGAAAATAGGTCTCTAGCGATGCCCAAGGCCATTTTTTTGAGAAAAGACCTCGTTGTGGCTTCATAAGTTGAGAGACTGCACGTGACGCCAGACGGAACTGTTCTGCGACTATCTTATTACTATTACTTCAAAATACTCTGGTTATTGTAACACTTCAAAGTATCTATCCCCAATTCCCAATTTCCCATAGTACATTGTCTAAATGCAAGCAATGGACTGCCTGGGCAAACAGTTAGCAGTGTCAAATACTCAGGTTCATAAATGTATCATCCTGGGACTATTGGACAGTTCGGTTCAGTTTTTAGGCCCATTTTTGGAAAACCGAGAACTGCACTGGTGCTATATTTTCCAAATTTCACTAAACCTTGCACTGAACTGCGGTTCTAAACTGCACCAGTGCAAGTTCAGTGCATTTATGCAGTTTGAACCGGTTCTGCAACTAATCAGTGCAAACCAGTGCAGAACCGGTTCAAACTGCAGTTTTACTAGCTTCGAACGATCATGTATAATAAAATATAATTTACTACTGAAAGGTATCAGAGAAGCCATTACAGTAAGTATAAGTCATATAGAAGGTATAATGTAGGTAAGGTAGATCTTGCAATAAAACCAAAAAAAGAGAATCAGTGTCGGAGTCTTGGAAATATGCAACAGCACAAGGATTCCCGGCCCCAATTGCCAACACATTAAGCAAAACTTCATGACATGAATCAATCGTGGCCCATAACCCCTCATCAAACACATCCAGCATACAAGCATTCGACCAGAGGCCCTGAATGACCTTGGTGTGTTTGAGAAGAGTGCTAGCATTGAGCTTTGTGCCCAAGTCCTTGGTCAGTGAGATGACATGCTCGTCAGAGTTGCAGTCATTGACAAACTCAGGCAAAGGCTTGGTTGGGAGGAAGGCGTCAAAGAGGACTTCCTGGCGGCAGATGTAGAGGGAGTATAGGAGTAGGGGGAAGGTCTCGAGAGACACATTGGGCAAATGGGGAGTGATGGTGCTCGGGATTGAGGAGGGGGTAGAGACTTCATTGGTAATGGGAGAAGGAGGGAATGGACCTAGTCTGGCACAGTGGGATGCCATGAAAAGAGCATGGTCTGGATAGAGTTTGACCTTGGTTTTGGGAAGCGAGGCCGGAGAGGTGTTCTCAGATTTCTTGGGCACTGGCACATAGACTGCAAGCATGTGAGTGGGATAGTTGGTTGCAGTGAGGTCATTAACGATAACAGCTAACTCTTTGGGAAGAGCAGTGCTGTTGACCTCTGCAGTGACACCGACCATGATGCACAACAATCTAAAAAACCGTAATAGATTTGAGTGTCTTTGGAAGAATAGGAAACTTACCGAGGACCAAGTGATTCCAGCTGGTCGTGAATAAATGCAACGGGTTGTTGTTAAAGGAAGAGCTAGATGCTACAGCAAGCAACTCCTTGGATGGCTTGGAAACTGGTAGCTCTCTGGGCAGTAAAATCGGAACAATTGTTGTTGGCTGCTTGGAATCACCCCATATCTCCAACGCATCCCATTCAGCGACTACTGTGATGCACAGGAATGGTACATTGCACCGTGGGATGTAGTAGTCTCGCAGGAGTTGCTTGGAGGGTTGCATGGATGCATCTGGGTGATACACCGATTTTTCAGCTAAAGCTGAAACTGTACAGAATTGATAATCCTAGATTCTGTATTATACTCAATACGGTTATACCAAGAACTATAGTGAGCCCGAGCTGATAGTTGAAGTCTATTGAGAGTCTATTGTACTCTAGAGATTGCAGAGTGATGGTACGCGTTAATGGTATCTCACTTAACTTTGTGAATGCATCTCGTTCCAAGTCCTATGCATTGTATGGTGTAGCAAGTCAAGCTCGGTGGATACCGAGTTGATGAGCAAGGCTATTCCGAGCCCACATATAATTATTACTAGGCTAGACAATCAAAAGACATACCCGAGGGATTGAAGTTTCCGAGGCAGCACTTGATGCAGCCCAACGAGTTGGTTATACAAAATTTACAATATTACTCTGCCGAGATGAAAACTCTTGACAAGATGAAAGCTTGCCTAGGCAATCTCGTCGCGGAATGTCCGGTAACTCCGGCCCGGAGCTGCCGCGATGAATGGAAATACTCCCGCGATGTCACAAGTCTTTCGACCGAGATGATAAAAGCAACATGGATGACAGAATCATCTAGGCGAGCTAAACTCTCCAAGACCAAATGTTGTACTAGCTGGATGCCCGAGGCTCCATTAGGACTCCAAGGCAAATGTAATTGATGGTGTGTTTTTGGGTTGCATATTGCTAGAGGGTGCCGAGGCATACCTGCCACGGCATCACTAATGCGGCCACCTGATCAACCTCATTGCAATCACTCTTAAAGCAAGGAATGACTAGGAATAATTCCTGTCCGAGCTTCAGTGTTGTTCCGAGATCCATGTGCTACAAGGCATCTAGGCTTGAGTCCACACGGAACTAGGCATAATGTCTAGCTCACTATTGGCAAGGCAAAGATGGATATACTTCCGAGGGCTGTTCATGGAATGTTTCGAACACCATAGAACTTCACCGAGTCATAAATTTGGAGGACCTGCACAGTTTCCGAGGCAAAAGAAAGTGACTCGAGTTCATCTAGGACCAAATTCCAAGCATTGCCATTCCGAGATATGGATTTCCCAAAGATTAGGTGTGCCAAGATGATTTATTGAGGAAGATTATTTATTATTTTACATTTATGGACATGTCTCGATCTCTTTCATATTATTCCTTTGTTTTAGTATTTTTCCGAGATGTACCAGTATATAAGGGTAGCTACATTCTACGTGGCAATCCAAGTTAGACTTGATACCTGAAACGCAGTTCTATCTGAGGACCTGTAGTGATTTGTACACACTCAGATGCGTCTGCATCGTCCTCTACAACCTTTGAAATGGGTGGCCTTCTTGTAACCTCAATAATACTGAGGCTGTTCATTCTACTTCCCGGCTATTAAGTCGAGCATTCCTGGTTTTCATCTCAAAGAGAGGTCACATCAGTCTTAGGACTGCAGGTGGAGCCTAACGTGCACACCTCGACAAGCCCGTTGTTGATTAGGAAAGGTCTTGGACCCAAGTGTTGGCTTGGTCTAGTTTTAGGGAGGAAGCTTCTCGGAGTGTTACCTAGCTTTACCAACAGATTTTACCCCTTGCCCGCTCTTCGCTGAGTGTGTTAAAAACGCCTACTCGAGTGACTTGCGCAGCGGTCGTATAAGCTTGTTAGGTAACTCGCGGGAATCCCTGAGAGTTGGAGTATCATTGCGCAGCGATGTAAAGGCTCCCGAGATACGCAAAGTTGTTTGTTGAGTTGGCGTACTTGACCCATGCTTTGGTGTTTCACCACGGATACGCAAAGTCGTTTGTTGAGTCGGCGTACTTGACCCGTGCTTTGGTGTTTGCTTTCCCCTCGATTAGTTCAGCGCATCGTCGTACGTTAGTTGGCTTTTCAAAACCTCCCTCCAAATATAAAATCTTGTTCATCACGCACTATCTGTGTCAACTGTCAAGTGCTTTTCTCTTCGAATCAATTAGTAGTCAAGGGAACCTTCGACAACCTCCTTCCTTGCATTAAATTAAACCTTTTGGATTGTATCTGATTGGGGTGATTGTTGTTTGGTTAGTTTTCATACCTAGCACAAATCTAACTCATCAACGTGTTTTTGGATGCCGTTCAAAAGGGATACATACATGTCGAGTGCAGCATAAATCTGAGAGGAGAGGTGAGGGCGGAAGGCTACTCCCTCTAGGTCACAGATAGCCTTGGCAAAAGGTTGGATGCCAAGCCTGGGGCAGCGCACAAAAATTTTGTGGTATAGGCTGATAGAGTGAATGGTGAACCCAGTTGAATGTTTGAGGGGTGAAGTAGGAAGGATGCCAGATCGAATCAAGCTAGCTGAGTCAAACTTATCATCTGTCTGAGGAACTTCTCTGTATTGTGTCCCTGCAATAGAATAAGCAGCAGCGGTCTTAAAGCTATAAGAAATACCCACCGAATATGTCTACAACATCAATTCACAGAGATGGTTTGTTGCACTCTGGCAAAGGCTCCCCAGCTGTTTCCCTGAGGCACCAATCCATGTAAGCATCAACCATCCCCTCAGTCTGTTCGCTCCAGTACTTGTTGGTTGTGTCCGTGCGATCCCGCTTGGTCCGAAAATCTCAATACTCAACTCTAACCTTTCTGGCTGCCTTCTCCACCTCAGTCTCATCCACCTCTACCTCATCCTCTACATCAGAACCCTGATCGACCCAAGCATTGTCCCCACTGCTGCAAAAATCATTGTAAGGCTTGTAGCTCATGGGCTCATCCGGAGGAGACCCATATTCCTGCTGAGCAGCAACTTCCGGAAGGCTATGTGCCAGAACCCGGACTTCCGCAGCACATCCTTTATCCCTCATTTTCAGAACCTGGGAATGTCAAAAGGATGTGGTGCCGCAAGCCCCAGATTTCCTCTGCAAGCTGGCATCACCTAGCAAGCCATGAGAGGGCCTGCGTTGTCGTCGACTGGTGGAAGCCTTGGAACGTTTTGAGGCCTGCAGAGCATTTACACGGCGATTAAAATGGAGAGTATTGGAAGCCATGAAGGCATAAATTGTTGGTTTGCAAAGAGACAATCACGATCATGTGATCACAAGCGCCCGCAACTCTGCTAAAAGGCGCTTAATCAGCTATCAGCCAGCTCTCTCTTGCACTCCCACTTCAACCATGAAGCGCAAATGCAGCCAGCTCTCTGTCAATTCTCTTGAGGAACAGCTTTCTTTTGGATGTAAGCCCTTTTCCCCATGCTCTTTTCCCCATCTTTCCCTGCACCACCATTTACCTGTGAGCTTGTGCCACCCGCGCTGAGTGATCTCTCTGTCATTGAGCCTGCCACCCTGATGTCTGGGGATGCAGGTTCCAGGCATGCTGAACCGCAATAGGGCTGACTCTGTCTGAGTCCAGCTCAACAGATGGGCTTGGAGTTTGATGTGTGGCATGCCTGGCACGAGTCGCGTCTTTAGGGGCTTCCTTTTGCTAACTCTTTAACTGCAGATGGATTTTGCACCCTTCGCAATGGCAAGGAATTCAGCCCCTCTACTAGTGCTCCGGACCTCATCCTTTGCCACTTCAACACTGCCAGCCTGCTTAGCAAGGGCCTTGTCAGGCAGGAGCTCCAGTTCTCCAAAGCTGACGACAACAAGGTAGTCCCGTGCAAGTTTCTTTTGCCCAGCCTTTTCCCTCATCCGCAAGTGGTCCTATCCGCTCCCGTCATCGGCCCTCTTCCAATCAGCCCTCTTTGCTCCTCCCCCGCATCCGGCCAAACACCCACGAACCTCTACAACTGCTGTTACAGGTGCAGCTTGCCAGAAGCTCCTCTATCACAAATGGTGCAGAGTAACTTGTCGAGCTCAGCAGGATACGCTAGGCACTACCCTCAAGGCTGTTGTTCTGAAAAGAGCTGCAGAGGCTGATATCATCTACGTTCAGCTGCCTGCCAACACTTCTCAAAGCACTTGGAGCGGCAGGAGGATGACACCCAGCAGCGCCAGGGTGTTGTCCAGCTGTGAAGTTCTTGAAATCTCTGGACTGAGGTTAGTGGAGTGGGATGGAAGGTAAGAGATCTTGCATCTTGTGAGCCCAACACCTGCTCACCGCTGTGCCCAGCGCCTCTACTGTCATTCACACGGAATATTCACATAGACCAATGGTTCTGCTTGCTCGTCCTCGAGGTGTAGGCTGGCTCACAAACGCCTCGCTGGAGACACTCTACTGCCAGGCTTGCCTCCCCCCCTCTCATAAACCAAACTGTCATGGGGAATATATGACCCTTCCAGCAGGGTGCAGCTTTGGAGGGGGCAGAACCTGTCCAGGAAATTACACCAACACTGTGCACAATGTCCCTCTCGTCCAGGCCATGCCTGACAACCTGCTGTACAATGTGTAGCACTCTATGTCAACAGTAAGTGCTGCGTTTGTTGCTGCGGTTGTGTCTCGCTGACCCAGTTTGAACAGCCATAGCTGTTATCCTGACTGCTTGAGCTTGGGATATAACCACAAGTTCGAAATGCTTGAACAGGGATATTACCATGGTACCCAATGCATACAGGGATATTACCAGTCCACCTTAATAAAGGGCAGCTATGGATATATTCCTAATGCCTACTGTTGTCAAGTACTCGTGACTTTCCTGCCCCTTCCCAAATGGGACATGGTGTGCCCAATCTCAAATCGGAAAGAGCGCTCCCGGAGACAGCAGCTGGCCGGAACGGTCGAAACAAGTGCAAAATTTATGCCAGTTGCACTAATCGAACAGTAGACCTGTTCAATCAAGAGCAACTAGTGCTAAAGCTAAGATTGAATCTGTAGACCTTACCACTGTGCCACCAGGCTGATAACACACAGTGATTTAGCATCAATTTAGTACATGATTTCACCCTCACTGAAGCGTGTACAATAATACATTACGGAACTAGGTAAAACCAAAACATTCATCCTCCTCCACCTCTACCTCTCCCTCCTCTTTGATTCTATCCGGAATCTCCACATCCCTGCCATCATTTCAACTGCGAAGTGGTTAATGTTGACTGTATCCCATCCATGTCGGAGACGGTTTCGACATCGAGCCTAGCAGAGTATTAGTTGTGATTTGTGCAGAGAAAGATGGACCATACTATAGTGGAGGGTGTGTCATTCACATGATCTTTGAGGATAGAGACAAGGATTTGTGGATTTGTCGGATGAATGTCAAAGCAAGCATAACAAAACGCCTTGTTATCTGCAAATTTTGGTTAGTAAATCCAAAGCGACGAATAAAGAACATACCAGGTGTAACTGGCTCAGCTTGCTCGGTAGCGTTAGGAG
This sequence comes from Gymnopus androsaceus JB14, assembly GCA_009733575.1. Lineage (NCBI taxonomy): Eukaryota > Fungi > Basidiomycota > Agaricomycetes > Agaricales > Omphalotaceae > Gymnopus > Gymnopus androsaceus. The sequence goes on along the minus strand of ML769757.1, from coordinate 32,210 downwards.
GGTTGATCGGACAGACACATTTGTGGAACATGGTTTCGAGCTGATCACGATTGCAAAGCAACGAATGGACCTAAAAGAAGACCTTGAAGGATTTTCTGGCATTCTCGGCGCATTTTGTACCTACAATAGCAATGGTGTGTTTACAAGCGCCGAAAGCAGACAGCTCGTAAGGGAACATGTGAATAATAGGGCCGGATGCCTATACTTTGGAAAAATGATTAGTAAATGGATGCAGTTTGTGGTAAGCTACACACCTTAGGACCTATGCAAGCTGTGAATTCAATACCTCCTCAAGTTTAGATACCAATGCCTATTCGCGAGTCGAATTAGATAAATCAATTGAAATAACGGAAAATCGACTTACAGAGATGGAGTCAGCCTTAGCTGTTATCCTGACAGCTTGAAGCTTGGATATATCCACAAGTTCCAAATGCTTCACCAGGGATATTACCACAGCAGCAAATGCACCCAGGGATATCAAGAAGTTCTCTCGTAGTCCCCGCTGAATCTCTGCTTGCTTAGTCGCATATGCCTTTATGCCCTCCTCAAGTTGTGGAACTTTCCTGGGATTTGGACGGACCTGACGATTATCCCACCACTTCGCTTGCCAGTCCAGGAAACGCAGCGACCGTTCCATCTCCACTTCCAGGTAGCGTAGCTCCTCCTCCGCCCGATGCATCTGCGCTCGACTTTTGCACCACTCTGCTCGTAGGATCTCGTTCTCATTCTCATCTGCACCATCCTTCAGATTGATTTTTCTCGTTAGCCAGATCCAAGACTGCTCCTTTCTTGTCTCCCCCGTTCCATCCCTCCTTGTCTGAGCTTCCGCCTGGAGTGGGAAATCATTGTCTTCCCTTTCCACGAGGGACACTGGGTGGTATCCCGCACCGCCGTTACCGTCGCTTCCGTCGAGCGAGGTGATGAGGGACTGTGCGAGAGAGGTTGCGTTGAGAGGATCAGAGGTACCTTTGTCAATCACCATAAGAACCAGGTTGAACAGATGGGAAATATCGTACCGTCGGGTTCGTCTGCGCTGTACCAGAGCAGGAGGTTGGGGCGGGACTTGATGTGGTTGACTTGCTTGGTTACGGACGTATCGTTCATGTATGTGTTGGTTGGATGAGGGACAAGATAGCGTACGCATGAGGAGAAGTAACCTATAAACTCACAGCCTCATGTTGTATACCAACTAAAGCCCATTTTTCTGCATCTCATCCAAAACTTCATTGAGAATGCTGGTGTTGTCAAACGTTGGGATGGGATGGACCTGTGTATACGCAGTGGTATCATCCGGTCGAACAGCAACAACGGAGAAGACACACAATAATATATATATATATGGTTATCATGTAAGTTCAGAATAATGAATACAATATAAGATCACGCACCCTTGGTCCTTCAGAGTGCTTTCAATAATCAAGGTAGCCGCCAAAATTCGAGTAGAAACCTAAGTCAATTATCATAAGAACCAGTTCCAACACATGGTTTACTGATCGCGTACCGATAGGAAAAATTCTCTCATATAGACCATCCTCTCCAGTTGCTGGTCTCGCCAACAACGTCCCTGAGCACGTATCCATCTTTGTTACACCTCCGATATCAGCTGGCTTTGCGGGAAGATACGTCAACAATGACAATCCCAAAGAAGGTGCGATCTATGAGCATCCCCTGGAATATGTCTGAGAATTCAATCTAGAGAAGCACACCAGAAGAGGAGGAATTGTGTATATCTGGATTTAAATGTGCGCAGGATTGGTGCGGTCGAATATGGAGAGACGGGCGTGGGATTGGTTGCGAAGCACGTTTTTTGTTGGCAGCGGTAACGGAGGTTGATTCGGTAATGACCATGGTGGGTCGATTGATGTGGGTGTCGAAGGAGATGAAGAGACGAGTTGGTTGAGATGAGATAGAAAAGACTGCGGTTGAATTCGTTAGTGAAAGCGTCGTAAAAGCAGAAAAGTTTGGGTAATCGAGGACGTCTGGAAGTCGGAGCAAGTTGGTTAGATAAGTTGGGCCCTTCGAAATAGAAAAAAGCCTACAGTAAACGGCGTAGCAAACGTGGCATTCCCAATCTATATCTTGACAACACTGTACACACCCGCACTTGATACGAATCCAGGCCAGAACTCATGTCTTATACGTTTGGAGATGCGCTGGCCACACCTATATCAAGAATTCTCGGTGCATTTCATATCTAAAAAGTGAGAATTTAGTACAAGGATAAAGGGTCTGGACACTCACTTCCATGTCTCTAGAGCCTTGAACGACATTTTTGAGGTGTTCTTCGGTGAGATCTCCGTTGTTAAACATGGGGAATTATGAGAGAAACGCAACAATCAATGACAATCAACAGACCGGAATTACGGCTGATTCAAATTGGGCTGTGTCACATGGCGCAAATGTATGAAGGACGCTACGAGTGTGAAGGATGCCACGCTTATGGACCTCTTGTTCCTAGTTGGAGTCTTATCCTTTCGAATTCTAAGACTGTATATGTAAAAGACAACATACACGATGTACATAGATGTCAAAGCAGCCAAAGCGGCCTCAATTCAAACTCTATCTACAATAGACCATCTCATTCACTTAATCCGATCGTGATTGATCAGAAATTGCGACATGTACTTACTCAAGCGCACCTCTCCTAGTGCTCAAGCCTTCTCTCCTAATTCATTCTACTACTGTAGGTCTCTGCTAGCACTTCTATGTTGCAGTCAAGCATGGTGCTACATATCACTCCAATCTCTCTCATACAACTTTCAAAGGGGCTGATCACATATTATTTCCATTGTCTACAATGTTACATATCTTGAATCATGAAATGAGTGGCTTTTACCTTGTGAGTTGATCCATGTTGCTCTCGGTTCGTTCATTTTTAGATGAATATTTGACCAACCGTTGGACTCCATACATTCCGGAATGCAAGTGGGAGATTGTTTGGCTCTTAATACTTATTCAAGAGTAGCTACACCATGGAACTTTAAGTAAGTGTACGAGGCAATCTTCCTAAAATACTCTCGGAAGCCCGTTTACACATTTCAAAAGGGTTCAATCACGTACTCATTTTCGTTGTCTACAATCTTAGATGTCCAGAGTCGAGTAATGAGTTGCTTTTCCATCGTGAGCTCATTTCGTTCATCCAATGTTTGACTAACCGTGAACTCCATACATTCCAGAACGCAAGTGGAATACAGGTGTGATAAATGCTCGAAATGACTTCCAAGACTCACTGATATCTGGCTCTAGTCATTGCTTAGAACAACGAGCTTGATCAGGCTCGATCCTTGATGTAAGCCTGAGTACGGTAAGTGTTCCGAAAAAATAATGTTTTATCGGAAGTTATTACACCCACTAAGGGCATGATTGGCATACTAATGGCATACTTAAACTAATATACATGTATAAAACAATCTCGGAGTGTATCTGCGATCATCTCACTGCTTGAGTTCAACTTGAGTTTGAACGATGAGCTCAAAAGAAACGCCCATTGAGCGCCTACGGACTGCATTTCCGAGCGTGAGATCTCACGGTTGAACTTTGCTCTCAACCAACTCTCGACGTTCTTTCAACACGACAAACCTTGTATCAATCTCTACAGGCCATGGTGAGTCTATATTATCTGTTTACGGTGCTTATCCCCAAGCTTTTCTGACTTTCCTCCCTGGTTATAGCTCAATCTTTCGCAAATAATTGCCCTGGATCAACTTGTTGAATCACCTTCTCTGTTGGCTCAATTTAATCTTCTTTCGCCAATTTTTCATTTCTGACAAGGTCCTAGCAACATTTCAGCTGTTGCGCATGAAGCCCTTATTTATGTCAATAATTTACTGCAGTTCAACTCGTCCAACCAAGTATGTCTTTGTTCTGCTTGAACCCATATGCGATCAGAGCTACTTTCGAGAAACTGGACTGCCACCTCTTCCTCTCTCCCTGCTCCTTTTCCCGCGAATATCAATTTGCTCTGCAATTCCGGGACAATCAAAAGTTGGCGAATGCGCTGGCTATCGTTGCCATTATAGGCTTGCTTATTGGATCAAAAGGATACGGAGTACGTCTTCATTTCAGCTCTTAGCACATACCTTAACATCTCCTGAGCAGGGCCAAGACTCGTATGTATTCACGCGTTGCTTGATCGAAATCGCGCTCGCATCTAATGCGCCTACATCCCTCAAAATGCAACATCTTGTTCCCGCAAACCTCAACTTTCTATCGGAGCTCATCATCACTCCATACATGCCCGTACCGGAAACTAATGGCAAAGAATGGGATCGGTTAGAAGCTGCTTCAGCGTTAGATGCTCTTGTCGAACTCGCTTTGAACAGAGAGTACAATGGCCAGGGAAGTGCAAGGAGACTGATGACCGGCTTAGAACTACGAACTGCGGCAGTAGGAGTTTTCGAGGTACGTATACGTGGTTTTGTTTCTTGTGAATATTGACCTGAGCCTGGTGTAGAATTTGTTAGGAAAGAAGAAATCAAATACACTATTATATCAGCAATGGTTGTTCCCGAAGGAGCTGGTCCGTTTCCTTTCTCCTATTGTTCCATCTTTAGGTTAATATTGTTCTTCTAGACCCGTCACAGCTTCCGCCAACACCTCTCCTTCAAGCACTCTCAATGTCACCAGAAACTTCTGGTCCCCTCAACCACGTCCTAGTGTCCTCGGCCCACTTTGCCAGCCTTCTTTTCTCTCATCTGCTACGCTCATCTCCTCGTTGTAAAACCCTTGCACGATCTATAAAACCCCAACCTCCAACCCAAATACCATCCTCTGCAGCTGGTGGCGGCAGCTTTTTCGTTCCCGCCGACGGTCCAGCTCCGGAACCCACGCCTGCCGCTCATGAAGAGGACAATGATCCTCCGCAAACGCTATTGCAGATCCTCGCAGAGCATTTATCCTTGGCATTCTTGTCCAGGTCAAAAACGGATACGTCAGACTTGGAATCGAGAGAATGGGACCGAATGATTGTGGGCTATTTGACTCTGCTATGTCAGTGGTTATGGGAGGATCCTGCGGCAGTGAGGGACTTTTTGACTCAGGCGGGTTGGGAATAGTACGTGTCTATTTTCCCTGACGACGCAGCTGCTGACTTTTTTTTTTAGCTCGTAGATCCCATCAACCAGAGTTTCCTTATTCCGAGTTTATGTGTATTCTTACTAGGCATCATGTATGAGTACAACCGGGAGCTTGGATAGATTACTCGGTAAGCGTCTACTGTTCGTGTGTACGTTTTATAAACTAACTCATGTCTTGCAGTGCGACAATAAGTCCCATCCTAAATCGTCTCGGCGTAGATACTCTCCTTGGGCGTATGGCTCGTCTGAGAGAGGACGAACATTTCAAAACCGTCAGTCCAGAAACACTCGTACAGTATTATCCTAGGTCTGCGCCGCGCCTACAAGCCACCACTACTGCTGCTGCAACCACTAAATCGGAAGCAGAAGGAGAAGTGTGGTTTGATTGGGCGTTTGTCGATTTCTGGAAATCAAATTATTGTAAGTGGTATCAGTTTAAAGAAGTTGTTATGCTCACCTAGTACACTTTGCATCAACGAGGGCTTTCTACGGATCCGGATCAGCTCGCTTCTACATCTGGTGCATTTTGCTTAAAGAACTCGTTCATCAGATTGAGGAGGTCGAGGAGGTCGAGGATGAGGATGCAATGGATGAGGTTATTTATGCGTTTAGGAAGCTCATCAGGTAGCCATTATTGATGCTTGTACTGTACTATGCAGTGAATGGATAAAACATGGCCCGCCATAAAGGTCACATAAGCGAATTAGTACAACCACATATATCGTTCCTATGAACAAGTGGTTAATGTGCAGCGTCAGCGTTTACTTGATTGATTAGACGCTGGAGTATTCGTGGAGCGCAGGGTTCGATTCCTTGTGGCGACATTTTACTCCGGCTCTATGTCGGTCCGGCGAATGTTTCCGGTGTCTCCGTTGCGCTCATCTTTGTCAGCGCGTACCTCCGCCTCGGTGACTCATCCTCCCGATGCTGTGGGCGCTGGCATCACTTAAATCCCTTGGTCATAGTGGCTCCTATGGATTTATCCCATACCGCCATTCCAGCGGTATTGGCTCTGCTGTGGTTGTATCCCTGCTGAAGCATTTGCTAAGTAGGGATATATCCCAGTGTCAAGCCTTCAGGATAACAGTTACAGGTGATGGAGTCAGGGACCCAATGCATCTGTCAGCATCGTCAGATGGACGGTCACTGTGGAATATGTCCGGGGAGGAGTTGTGATAACCCCCTACAGAGTGCTCTCTGCTTGGCGTCCGAGATCCCCTTGAATGAATTGTTGAGCAAATCACCTAGCGCTGCAAAGCCTCGCTAGGTAATAATAACCAGGCGAGCCCAGTTATTCACTCCACCAGACGAGTCCAATGCTGCGGTTGTGACATGAGGGAAGGAAGGAAAGACCAGCGTCTCCTTGATTCCGGGTGTTTTACCTGGGATTAGCAGGTCGACGATTGCCTATGAACGAGGTTAATGAGTGTGGGCACACATAGATAGTGAGCACGTACATAGGCCAGGCTGAGCCTGTTGCAAAAGTGTTGCGCAAAGATCCAGCTGCAGTCTAACGATGCAATCAGCACATTGAAGAGAGAGAGAGAGAAATTGCACTCACAGGCGTACATAGCCTCTTGGACAGCATGCGTACCTGGTGCACTTGGGAGGAAGAATGGGTTTTTGGGAAGACAGAACAGAAGTGAAGCCTCCTTCATGACCTGGAAGATGGAGTGTTCGATCGGCAGGGTGTTGGAGTTTGGAATGGGGTTGAGGTACAAAGAGATAATGGTGACGCTATTAGAAAACTGTTCCACATATTTGCGCGCCGAATAGAGAGAGTAAAAGTGGTAGAGGTTAGAAAGGGCACTGGTATAGAGATTAGTAGATAGAGATAGATGGATGGAAGAAGGTTGTAGCCCCGCCCATCTTGTACCCGATGACAAGACGTCTCTCTCTTGAGCCCTTGACTTCGAAAACCTCCATGACGGGACCGTACCATTGCTCGATGCTCCACATGATTCAGAATTTAACTGAGTTGGTGAACAAGCTAGCAAAGCTCTTTCATACCTTTTGGTTAATCTCAAGCATGTTCTCGCTGGCCTTTTCCAAAAAGCCTTTGTCGGACACGCTGTTGATGTTTGTCCTGCCCTCTTCGTCCTTTGTGGCAGGTGTGTCTGGAAAGACACACTGCTTGACGAAATAACATCTGAGCTACTGAGAAGCAGTCGCGGAGATGGACCCAGCGGAATGGAAAGTTTCGAGTTGGTAAGCATTGTTGGGCTTTGAGTTGTCGAGGAACAGGGTGTCGATCTCAAATACAAGCTAAGGAATGTTGGTCATGCCGTATAGAGCGTGGGCTCACCTCAACTCGCACGTAGGAAGGATTCGAGGACTTGGAGGGAGTGTTTTTTGGGGACTCTGCGGCGGAGTTAGTTGTAGAGCTTTTCATTGGAGAGGGGTTGGATGGTTTGGAGGCGTGGGTGGGCCTGGATGATAACGGTTAGAGTTATAGATTGCATAAAGGAAAAGCGGACGCACATCAATCCGGTAGCATGGTCAGATGCGGGGTAGTGAACCATGGTGAAGTTGACATTAAGAAGTCAGATCTAAATACCCAGTGAGCACCCGTACGATAACAGAACACTTGCAGATCTACCAGCTCCGAATGAGTATGAATAACCTGCTCAATATAGAGACAAGGATTTGTGGATGACGTGTCAAAGCAAGAACGTGGTTGTGGCAGAGGGAAGGAAGATTATTGAATCAATGGAATGCCGGAATTACGGCTGAGCTGAGTCACATGGTGCAAATGTCGTTATAGATATGAAGGATGCTACGAGCATGAAGGACGCCACGCTCATGGTCCTCTTGTTAGTCGGAGTCTTGTCCTTTCCAAGATTGGATGTAAAATACAAGATACATGACATGTGAACATCAAACGGTCAAAGCGGTCAAAGCGGTACCAATTCAAACTCTATCTGATTCTGAGAGACTATATAATAAGTATATAAACCATTTGCTTACTCCGATCTCGATTACACAAAAGTGCCTCTCCTCCATTTTAGTCAATCCGGTTTGTATTGTACTTCTGCTTTTCAAAATTCACGTCCCTGACAGACATCTTAGTCAATCCAGTTGGAATTTGACGACGAGCAATCTAACTAGTACGATCGGTGAGGAGAAGAAAAAGAGAGAAAATAGGGAATGTAAGTAGAGTAGAAAAAATGAAAAATATATGACTATACCTAGTACAATCGGTGAGGAGAAGAAAAAGAGAGGTGGGTACTAGGTAGGGGAACTCGTAGTAAATATATCTACAGGTGCAACGGCATATATATGTTCTAACGTAGGGTAGACAATGAAGTTGGGTAATACCTGGCGTGGTCTAGACTGAGAGGGCTAGCATGTTGGTGCAACAGCTAAGCGGCCATTCCATTCGTCCCTCGGGAGGGAGGGCTTGCGAGACCTGTAGGTAGGAATGGCCTTAGCGAGGTGCGGGAGGGGAGCGCTGAGAACTAAACTCACCTACTTATTAGCCTTGCGTAAACTCAGTGTTTAAGCCCGACCAATCGTTAGGTTCGAACCCATTGTACAGGTGTTTAGCCAGCTAAACCGACCCAAAGGGCCGTTTTTTTGTGTTTGAACAAAGGTACTGGGAGGTATGTATCAAGAAGGAGGGAAGGAGGTCCAAGAGAAACCGAAACTAGTGCTATGAGGGCTAAGAGTGATTCGGCAGATGTTGGTTTTGGTTGTTCCAGCAAGATGCGAGCATGGCGTTGAGCATGAAGGGGTTTTTGCGAATATAGATCTGGAAGGTGGCTGACGCCCACCTCCCAGCCACTTGGATTGCGTAAGGCGGGTCGCCATCTTCAGCCACTGCTGTGGTGCCCCCAGCTCACATTGACTGGCCTGCCCAGTGGGAGTCTGGTTTGACCGCACACAATCTGCGCATAAACCAGGACCTGGTGGACACGGAGCCCAGCAAAGTGACCCAAAGGTGCGGGTGGAAAGGGAAGCGGCTATCACGCAGGAGGAGATATTGCTGGAAAATTCGGAGTGGTTGGAGGTTCCATTTTGGTAGGATAATAATGCGGTTTCCTTCAAATAACCTGTCAGCTTTGTGATGTGGGAGCCAGAAGGAGAAGCCATTGTTTTCTATGAATTCCACTGAATCCTGCAGGGTGACTTTTCGTAGGTTCCGGATTGCAGGGTTGTCTGGCAGCGTGAGTTTGCCAAGGCGCAACAACCCGCATGTACCGGTGATCACCATGATCGTGAAGAGTACATGGTCATAAGAGGAGAAAGCGGTCACGGAGTTCTGGACATTGAGGAGGTGTTTCCTGGTTAGAGGTTGCTTCCTGCGGATCGGTTTGCTTCGGAGTTTTTTCATGCCTGACAGCATTTTCTTGACTAGGGGTGAGTTACGGTTTTGGCGTATGTCCGGGAAGTAGACCTCGAGTCGGTCGCATATTCTGGACAGGTAAGAGCCAACGGAGCGGGGTTCAATGTGGTGAGATATATAGACCACAAAGAAAGACAGGGTGTCAGGGGTGGGGTCCAGGGGGAATGAATGTAGTGAACAGAAGGAGACATATGAGTTGACATGGGAGTTATAAGTATTTTGGGAGGAGACATTGGAGGCGAGGCCTAATGCAATGTTACGACCTCGAACGAGCTCCTCCATGGACCAGGCTACCCGGGCAGGCTGCCTGGTCGACAACGAACCTAAGTTCATTTTTTGACCTCCCCCAACGTCAGTCATGGGGTTTCCAAATTGTGGATAACAATACCCGGTTGTAAAAGTCTCGCGGTCTGAAAGTCGGACCTTGAAAGTGCGTCTGCCATTAGGTACGGTCAAAGTGCTTGATCCAGGTTTTGTTTCTACGACGATTCTAAGGCGATTCAGAATTCCTGAATCGGCCTAGAATCGGTTTCAGCTTTGACCGGACATCAAGTCCCAATGATTCACCCGTCGCTTCATCTGTATATAACCCATATAATTTGCAATATTCTATTTTATTTTATAATTTTATTTCTTTGTCAAATCTGGCTTGTTCACTGCCAAAATGAGCCGAGCCTGTCGAGCTAAAGCCGTGGTGACTACATTCTTGCAATTTCATTTTGCTCGCTTGAAAAGAGTGCAGTGCTGCCAACGGATTACCAAAAAAAACCTTCGAAAAGTGGGCTTACAGCAACATAACTCTAATTTTACCCTTCAAAATCCGCATTTTCTGACTTCTGGGCTTCCTGACAGCTCTAGTGCATCTGACTCAGACGCATCTATGGATACAGACTCGAGCTCTTCATCCCCTTCATCCCAGAGTTCTAGATCATCCAGTACCAGTGACTCCGAGTCTGAATCAGATGATATATCTGACTCGGACTATTTTCACAAAGCCATGGAGGCAGCTGGTTCAGTAAGAATGCTATAGCAAACCCTGATAATTTAGGATTTGCTATTGTAGCAAATCCCGATAACTAGTATAGCAGGGAATATTAGCTGGATAGGTAGCTGCTATAGCAGACATACCTCGTGACCACTTCAGGGGGTGCAGGCTAGGCACGGGCAATGCGCCTGCCCGCTCACCAGCGCTTAAAGTGCTGGAGGGCGGTACTGGCGCTTAAAAAAATTAAAAAGTGGCATTGGGTCCCATAAATCACCAAAAAATCATAAAAAATGTCAAAAAAATTAAATTGGGCGGGATTGGGGCCGGGAAGGCGGGAATATGCCAATGGGCGCTTAAAAAAGAAAATTGTCAGCATTGGGTTCTAAAAATCATCAAAAAATCACAAAAAATATTGAAAAAATTAGATTGGGTGGGATTCGGGCAGCGGGAGCGGGAATACATTAATAGGTGCTACCAGTGCTTAAAAAAGGAAGTATCGCTACTGGGCCCTATAAATTACCAAAAAATTGCCAAAAATGTGGAAAAATTAAATTAGGCAGAGCTGGCGATATCAAGATATATTCACATAAAATTTATATAAAATGTATAAGACTATATAGCGATTTCTACTTTGTACGAAGGCGTTTGGAAGATGGTTCACTATCTGTAGCAATATCAGCATTATCGCTGGATCTCTTTCCCTGCTCCTGCTCCTGACCATGCTCTTCCTCTTCTCTAACCAGTTCCCTCATAGCGAAAGCGAAGTCCTCAACTGCCAAAAGCCAATCCTTGCTCCAAGTCGACAATCCCTCCTCAATCTCCTTTAACGCCCACCAACGAAGAGAAATAAGGAAATCATACAAACCATTGGGTCCAGGGGCTTTCAAGTCCGCCCTGCTCCCTAGACTCTCTCTACTCAATATATTGTATGAGTCGGTTTGTCTCCAGGCAGGGTTGCATGAAATCCACCACTCCCGCCACTGCTTGCCAAATGAACGTGAATCAGAAATTTTGCAGGGCTTGAATGCGGCACTCCTTGCATTTTTCTTCCATATAGCGACATCTGCAGGTCTGCTTTGATTCTTCTTAGAGTCTCTGAAGCCTTTGCCTGCTTGACCGGGACCATACTTCACTTCTAGCAATACCCAGAGGCATGCGAGAGAGTGGAGGTCACCGGCAGGCAAATTTTCAGTGATCCTGTCGAATGCAACTGAAAGCCAAGACATAGTAGTAGGCACAGTAACGGCGGATGAAACAGGAGAGTTGGCAGAAAGCACAGGTGTAGGCGTGCAAGATGCGTGAGATGCAGGAGATGCAGGAGAATGGATGGAAGTAGAAGGGGCAGAAGCAGAAGGGGTGGAAGAAGTGGAGTGCTTTGCTGCTGCCTTTCGAGGCCCTTTGCTACCTGTGCTCTGTCCCATGACAAAAGGAGGCGGCTCCTTCCTCATCCGAATATCTATCTGTTTCAACATGGCCTTTGCCTTTGCCATGTTATTTTCCTGCATCTTTTCGTAAGGCAAGCAGCATCTGAGATAACTCAGGTGCGACTGTCTTTCACCTACGCCCATGCCCTCTAGTTCAGCAGCGTAGTCAGGATATGCTGCAATAAGCTCCTCATCTGACATGCGGGAAGGACATTCTGGAGGTTCAGTTGATTCTCTGTCCGAATCGCCGCCATTTACAACCAGAGACGGAGTTTGAGAACAAGTCGCCGCCACATCAATAGCAGGAGCCGTAAGCATCGGAGTTGAAGCTGGAGGTGAAGGTGGAGCAGGAGCTGGAAACAAGTCCATAGGAGTAGCAGTGAAAGGCGTAGGTTCAACCGCAGATGGCAAAGCTGGAATGATAGCGGCAGGAGAGGAAGACGCCGGTTCAGACAGGGTCGTGGATGAAAGCAATGTATGTTGATTGGCAGCAGATGCAATTGATTCTTGAGACATAGATTGATTTTGATTTTTCTCTTCATGAAAGTCAGTACATCTACAACTATATGAAATAAAATAGACTTACCTAGCAGCTCCTTGAGCTGAGCTTGTCCAAACTGTACTAGATGTTTCGAAAATTTGTGAATAAAGTTGCTCTCGTTCCACTTTTCAACCTTTTTGCCACCTGTAGTGCCATGGCTAACGCTAAGACCGCGGGATTAAAACATGATTGAGAAAATAGACAGGGGAGGACTTACGAAGTAAAAAAGGTCTGGTCTTCTCCAGTCTCGGGATCCTTTTCAACAGCGTAAGCTGTAACAATGACATTGCAGCGCATAGCTTTTCCAAGAGATTGCACAAAAGGATCAACGACTCCTGTGAACTGCAGACGGGCACTAAAGAAGAGTATTCAACACCATGAACTGGCAAATAGGGATGAATGCTCACTTTGTAACCTGCTCATCAGTAAATTCCCCAATGCGCTTCATGTCTTCAAGAGCGGCTTTCTTCTCACTGTACCGCTCCTCCCTACATTTCTCGATCTCCTCCTTGACTTTTGCAGGAGCTTTCTTCCACTCCCCATCTGCAACTGCACACTCAAATGCAAGATAATTATCTTCATCTATACGACCGTCTGCATCCCAGTGCTGTCGGGCCAGAGCCTTAACAGGTGCGCCGTAAATAGGGTGGCTGAGGAAGACTTTATGGACAGGGGTGCACCTGGGTGCAGGAGCTGCTGCTGCAGTCAAAGGTTTCGCAAGCGCAGTGAACAGACTTGTAGTGATGAGCTTTGCTGAAGTTTTGCGGTTGCGAAACCAGTTGTTAACTTTCTGAAAAGACGAACATAGCAGTCAGGAAACAAAAAAGATGATTTAAAAAGTGAATAAATATACCTCCTTTATCTCAGACTCAGTAAGAGTCTCTCTCTCAGAAGGAGCCTTTTTCTTTTTTCCTTTCTTAGTAGCTTCCGGTCCTGAAAACGCTGGTGCCAAAGCTAGCTCCTGTTCCGTGGCATTGCCTTTCAAATACAGAAAAGCAGCCCAGAAAAGTGGCCAAAAGGTTTCGTAGAACTCGACCTTGGAACCTGCTTTGGCTAGATATAGGGGAGCTTGAGTCTGGAGAAAGGTCAGCTCTGAATCTACCCAATACTGCGTGGTCTGCTTGGCTTTGGGTTTTGTGGTAGAATCAGAACCACCTGCGGAAGCTGAAGTGGCTGGGGGAATTCCTTCAGATGGAATGGCAGAAATGTTATCCTGGGTTTTGTTGCTGGTTTTGTTGGTAGAAGTGGCCATGTTTTTATCATGGGAAGATTCAACAGAGGAAGACAAGTCGGCAGATGATTTGGAAGAGTCGTTAGGCGACAAATCATTCTCGGTAGTAGAGGAAGACATTGTGATTTATAGAATAAACTGCGTGAAGAGGACTTGGAACTTGAGAAGACGAAATTAGTCATGGCACGTGAAACGTGACTACTCGCACACGCCATTGCCATTCCGTTTCGTTGATTGCTTCTTGCTCCCAACTATTACTTCATGAACAGCCACAACGCGCTGTTTTTCTTCATTTTCTTCTGTCAAGTCCTTCAAGCTACAATGCCCGGTAAGCAAAACTTTCTTTTCTTTTGCGCGTCCCCCGGGGCAAGGCTCCAATGCAGCGACTCTGTGCATCAGCCAAGCTTCGCAGCTGAAGCCCTCGAGGGCCCGACTTCTGGGTCTGGTAGGGTGGATGCAGCTAAAAAGCTGGCTCATGCCACGCAAATCTATCGCGCCAAGCACCCTGCTCTCTCTTTCCCTCTTTTCTCCTTTCTTTCTGATGCTGAACCGCCATCCATCCAGGTCTGCGCAACAACAAAGAGTTTCGACTCTATGCAATGGAGCCTGGAGAGCCCATCTGCGGCAATATCGAATATGACCTCAATGCTGCATTGGAACGCCAAGCTGCCAACAGCACGGGCTGCCTGTCCAACGACAGTGACGACGACGATGTAGAGCTGCAGAGCGAGCTCTCCGATCTCACTGACCTATCTGATCTCACTGACCTCAATGACCCCAACAAGATCTTTCCAGACTCCTTCACTTCTTCCTCAGCAACTCCCTCTCCCTCTCCCGCAACTTCTTCCTCAGCAACTCCCTCTCCCGCAACTCCTTCCTCTGCAGCTCGGTCTTCTCCCACACCTTCTTCCTCCCTCTCTTCCTACCTGCGGCGGTTCATTCCGTCTTTGCTCTCTGGAGGCTCAAGATCGCCTGACGAGTCTACGGACGCGGAAGACGTACCTCTGGATGATGACCCGGAAGCTTGCAGGAAGAGGAAGAAGGCTCGCAAGACGAAAAGGAACAGGAGCAAGAGGGCTAAGAAGAGGAAAGCTGTAACGGAGGAACTCAGTACCCGCCAGAAGGGTGTTTCTCAGCGCAAAGCCGCCCGGTCTAAAATCCTCAACGCGGGCGAGGACTTTTGCACGGAAGACCTTCCTATCAACGCAGGGGGCTGGTCAGGCCTCAGACAGACCTTGGAGAAGACCAACCCCGAGCTGGCAGAGCTCCTCAGCAAGCACGACATGCAGCTGGTGAACTGGAATGGCAAGTGAGTCCGCCTTTCTTCTCCCTCTTCCCGTAGTTAAAGAGCGCGTCCTCTAGAGAAAGCTATGCCATTGTGGATCGTGAGGACAGAGTTATCTCTGTCCTTGCTGGTAATCCCAGCAATCCCCACTGGCCTGCCGCCATGAAGGAGCTGGAGACGAAGATCATGAAATCTCGCGCCAATATGTCTTTCTCCGAGAAACAGAAGAAAAATAAGCGCGGGCCCTACCCTTCTGTGTCAGTAGGCAATTCGTTTGGCGGAGGCAGCAAGGTAACCTTTGCCGTCTGCCGTTTTTCTGTCCTTACGCTTCTGCAGAGACCCGGCGCTATGGCTTTCCACAGCAAGACCAACATGCTCATTCTCATGAGCTTAATCTCTTCTCCGGGCTTTCAACGGCTGATGGGCTTTGCCAACAGTAAGCCTTTGTTCTTTTTTATAACCCATAAGCTTACCTCGGGATCCATTCAGGCATGTTCAAAGATTTTGCGGCAAATACGTTTGGGCTGTACCGAGACAACCTCAACACGCTGTTTGCATCCGACTCGCACCTGAAACGCTGGTTGGGTAACAGCGTATTTGCAGGATGCTCTTTTAACCTTGGCCCGTACACAGTAAGCTGGCCCCATACCAATAACTATAACTTGGCTTTTGGCTGGTGCGCTATCACTGCTCTTGGTAGCTTCAACCCCGATTGCGGAGGCCATCTTATCCTCTGGGATTTAGGTCTCATTATCAGGTTTCCTCCAGGGTCCACTATACTGATTCCATCCGCTCTGCTGACCCATTCTAACATACCTATTGCTGAGAATGAACTTCGTTATTCTATCATACAATATTCTTCCTCTGGTCTTTTTAGATGGGTATATAACGGATTCATGTCAGATAAGGATTTCGAGGAAAAGGCTACCCCGGAGCAAAAGAAGAAGAGGGAGGCTGACAAGAAGGAGCGCTGGGGAAACGGGCTTCGTATGTTTTCTCTCTTGGGGGACATTTGTAAAGCTGCAGAATCATCTCTATAGAACTATTCATACATTGCTTCAATCCAAAGTCTGTCAATCTGTTCACAGGGTGAAGTTTGAAATGTGAAGTTAGAAAATTGACGCTACAAGGTAAACTATGGTGAGTAGCGTACTT
The DNA here is from genome assembly GCA_009733575.1 of Gymnopus androsaceus JB14. NCBI lineage: Eukaryota > Fungi > Basidiomycota > Agaricomycetes > Agaricales > Omphalotaceae > Gymnopus > Gymnopus androsaceus. The sequence continues at coordinate 16,169 of ML769757.1, read as the reverse complement.
CTCTTCCTGGTTCCCACCGAAATACAGATGTTTTGGAAGCATATATCAACTGTTAGCATCCAGCTCTTGGGAGCGGCTTGATATACCTTCAAAGTATTTAATATCATTTTATAGCAATGAATGAATGTAAATTATCCTTATTCCAATGCACATACGTCAAAGACCCATTTTGAACCTCTAGGCCAGGGATGCAATGCTTCACAGTATTGTCCGTGATAAGAAGTGCTCTTCTTGTCATTTATGTGTCTAATAAAAAATGTGGACTGCCCAATATACCCCAACCATTTGAGAGCATAGAAACTGCAGAAAGGTGGGCAATTTGCAATCTTGAGTAGTTGAGTCGTGAATTGGGAGAGCTACATAAAGTCTGCATGTACAATTTTTGGGTAAAATACTTAGATGGCTATTTAAATCTATTTCCGATACATAAAATTGTTATCAGAGATATATCAATGCTTTGGATGCTGTTTCGCTCAACCATCGGATGGTAATCGGATGTGCGGAGAAGCCATCCGCGATTCCGATACGGTGACGTTTGACAGTGACAGCGTGACATTTCGAACTTTGAATCTGCATTCAATGTTCTCATTCAACTTTGACTTCTATTCATCTGCGCTATTGAATTTTGGACATGGTCAAAATCGATGTCAAAACTGACCCTCGAAGCAGCTGCTCACCCATACTATACGACAATTCCATTCCTGGCTCCACGACAAACCAACAGAACTTCCCATATTATTTAATTGCTGATGGTCTCAACCAAGGAATCTATACTAATGGGTATGAGACTGCTTATTCAAAGTTCGGCAAGAACTAAACAGTGCCATTTAGAGGTTTCGCTCAAGCAAGAGCCTGCGGCTCGACTTACCATGGCTACGGCAGCTGTAGTCAGGTTCTTGAAGCCTGGCATTTTCTTTGTCTGACCTGCCACACGCATGACGCTGCAGGCTTCAACTGTTTTGCAGATCCTTTTTCCGATGAGGAAAACATTGAGGAAAACTCAGTTTATAGTTCACGCAACAACCCTAGTACGTTCTCGCAGGAGAGGCTGGAATATGAGCTGAACAGAGCCACAAAGAGAGCTGACAGCACAAAGCCTCCTCGCAGAGTTCCGCCTAGCAGCCCCAGCAAAGATTCTTCACTTCATGCGTCTATCTCCTCCTTCAAAGCGCCATCTAAACTTCCGTCCATTTCTCGCTCCCCTTGTGCCGAACCCAAACGCGCTCGTTCTCAGAGCCCCAAGAAAGGTTCATCTCTCACTGTTGAAGAACAGTTTGCAGCGATGGGCCGATCCCAGGATCCCGTCTTGTCGTTGTCTTCTCGTGCACGTTTTTATGTTGTACGTTTTTCCGGGACTTATGAGGTCTATTCTGCTGAGTGAGTGCTCCTTTTGTTGCTTGCTGAATTTCCCTAACGTAAGTTCTTATGTAGAGCTGAGGCTATCACTGCGTTTCAGGTCTATACAGAGCAAGGTTTGAAACCAGCGCTCCAAAGCATGGATTTATTTCATCGGGCAATCGAATTCGGGCAGGGGAACTAGTTTGTTGGAAGTAGTTGTGCATTTCGTGTGCTTTTCAGTCTGTTCGTTCATTCATTGATTTGTTTGTTGCATTGCGTTGTTCCGTTGTGTTGTTCCGTTGTGTTGTTCCATGATCTGTGTATATAAACCATCTTGTTTGCAAACGCTATATTCATTATCAAGTATGCATAATTTGAATCAGGGCTGCCGCCTGCGATAAGCTAGAGGATCCGGCGCTTATGGGTTGGCTTACTGTTCCACATCCTCATGTCGTCTAAACCAAAAACCAAAAAACAAAAGAAGAATATCTTTCCTCTTTCTCACTTTGGCATAACCTCTTCCTCTCCGGCTTCTCCTTCCACTTCCAATTCCATTCCGACAGCCATCACAACTGGAAGTAGATCTAAGGATGGCCGCAGATTCATTTCGGAAACTGTACCTGGACCCAGCAGGTCTCCAAGCAAAAACAATCATTCTGGCCTATCTTCCTCCTCTCCTACCTCTATCCCTGAAACCAACTTTACATACGACTTTGTTCGTCAATTCACTAGTGCCGGTCGTCATAAATTGAGTCTGTCGCAACACATTGGCAAGAAGGTCAGAAGGGTCAAATTACCTCGGAAGAAACGGTATGCATCATTGGTGTGTACATATTCTTATTTTGTGCTAAAAAATTGCTGATTTACCTGTTTCTTCAGGATGTACCTATGCAAGTCTGGAAAACGAAGCGCGATGAGGTTCTGGTGGAGATGATGCGGATGAAAGGTCGCGGCACTTTCACAGCAGATGCTTGCAGTCGCTGTGGATGCATCCCAGAGCAGGTGGAATCTTCAAGAGGAGAGCAGGAAGAATGTCGTCCTGGTCTTTTCAGATGCAAGGAATGTTTCTCCCAGCAACTCCTTTGCGGAGATTGCTGTGTAGAGATGCATGCCTGCCATCCTCTGCATTGTATCGAGGTGCGTTGCCTGGTCTTTTTACATTCTTTATTTCTGACTTTTCCTGATTTTCTTTAAGGAATGGACAGGTCGATTCTTCCGAAGATCGTGGCTTTTCAATTTAGGTCTTGTTGTGGAGCTGGGTCATGAAGATAGCACGACATGTACTGTACCTTGCTACAGAAAAACAACTGTTATCCATACTACTGGCATCCAGCATGTACAGGTCTCTTTCTGTGGCTGCTCTAATTCATCAGGCACTCCTATGTGGAAGCAGGCCATACGTCGTGAATGGTACCCCGCCACTCTTGATAAGCCCAAGACTTTCACTACCTTTGCCGTCTTAAATTCATTTCATAAATTGACTCTCGAAGGCAAATCCACCACCTACGACTACTACTCATCCCTGCAGCTATTATCAAACAATACCGGCGGTGTGGAAACAAAGGTGTGTTATTTTTTATTCCGTTTAGCAAACTCTCATAGTATTTATTCAGGATCGCTACAGAGACTTTTTGCGGGTTATGCGTCAGTGGCGATATCTCAAGATGCTTATGCGAGGAGGACAAGGGAATGATGGAATTCGGAACATAGAACAAACTGCCCTTGGTGAACTGGCTGTTCAATGTCCCGCGTGTCCTCACCCTGACATCAACTTGCCTCTGGACTGGAATAATCTGGAGAATCCTGATTCGTACATCTCCTTCTATTCTGCAGGTCTCTTTAATAATATCTACTATAGGTTTATATACTTTCTTTTTATTGCTATCAACGCATGTTTTTGTCTGAAGAGAAAACTTGTTTCCAGCCTGGCCAAGGATCCTTATCTTCAGCCTGGTAAAGCATACTTTGTCGATCCAGAGCCCTACCGAGAGTTTCTCCTGTCTGTTACGGATCAGGATGAGGTGAGTTTTCTTCATAGCAATGTTTATCTAGTTTATCTGAGTTTTGCCTCCGTCAGATGTCAACGTGTACCGGTCTAGCTGCTCTGGATTACGCTAACACAAAACTGTCCAAGGGCTATGCCATAACAGGGATAGGGATGTGCTGCTGTGCTAGACACGAGTTAGTGGGGAAGAATGCCACTGCTCCTCTGCAGAAAGGTGAAAGGCAAGTTTTTTCTATATTGAAGCAAGTGTTTACTCATGTAAGAAGTTTAGATATGCAAATATTGACTACGCTATTGCATCGTTTCTTCAACATGTGCATTTTCTCCTTCGCCTTGTTCTCTCCTATGATATTATGTGTCAATGGTTCAAGAAGTGTGTTGAACACTTAAAGAATCTTCCCCCAAACGTCCGATACTACCTGGTACGCTCTATGGTCAAATTCTTAATTCCAAAGCTACACATCTATGGTCACTTGCGTGAGTGCCAGGATGAATTCTCTTTTAATCTCACACCTGGCGTTGGAAGGACGGATGCTGAAGGGATAGAGCGAACCTGGGCAAACATGGGCCCAGTAGCTACGAGTACAAAGGAAATGGGCCCTGGGTCACATGCTGATACGCTGGAAGACCATTGGGGGCATTGGAATTGGAGAAAGATTGTCGGAATGGGTATGTTTCATTAACTGGCATTAGGGGCTTTGCTGATGGAAGTTTTATAGCGGAATTATTTAGAAGGCGTTTGCTGACCGCTATAGAGGAACTGGCCAACCAAGAAGACTCTTTTTGCAAGTTTTCATCCGCACAACTCGAGCATATTGCATCGTGGATGGAGGCGGTCTCAAAATCCGAGGGGGGTGAATCAAACGAGAATCCCTATAGCATTCCCAAGTCAGGTAGGGTATTTAATCTAATTTTGTTCATTTCTGAATGTATACTTATTCAATCTATTTAGGTCTTGGGCTTCAGGATATTCGTGCTCAAATTGCAGCGGAAGATGCTCTAGAGGCCAAGAAGTCGCATATGGGCAGTATTGAAGACCTGATTGAAGACTCGGAGCTTTCAGGAAACTCGCCGGAGAAGCCAGTTACCGCGGCAGAGTTTCTTATGCTTGCATTGGAGACTGAGGAAAATCAGTGAGTTTCAAGTATTTGAGACTCAAACCAGCTGGCTGTGCCGGCCCGGTGACATTTGATCAAAAGACTTACTTGATTTTTTAGACGTCAAATCAAGTTGGATTCATCTTCTATTCGGAATCCCACTCCTCAACAAACTGCAGCATTTACAGAGAACCGAAACCACCTCATGAGGAAGATAGGTCGAATCCGACAATTGCAAGCAGTGCATTGCCGTCCGGCTCTCCAAACTCTCCCCCTTCACCCCGCTGTTGTTTCCTCCCAGAGTTCCCTGGAACCTGAAGCTACACCCCTCATTCTTCCCTCAGATCTTCCCATAACGCTCTCCATAGAGCCTCTACAGAAGCTGGAGCTGCACTTGCGTGACGGCCAGCTTCAAGATGCATTGGATCAGCTGCGGAACAACCTTCTTGTCAAGACTAGACTTCATACCTATAAGAAGTCCAATGCTCGGCGACAGGGGGCCACAACGCGGACTCGTTCCCGCATGGACAGACATGAGCGGAAGATCAAGCTCGCTACTTCGAGATATCAACATGCTTGGAATGCCAAATTGGCTTTAGTTGACGGAAATAAAGATAACGTCGGGTGGCATCAGCTCCAGCAGAGAGATGTTCGGACCATGTATGACGTAGAGGAAGCAGAGCGTAAAAACAAGAAGAAGTTAAAGTCTGCGAAACGGAAGAGGAAATCCGATGAGGAGTCTGGGTCTGACGTTGACGAGAGGAAGGATGAGGGTGAAGGCTTTAGGAAGCTATCTTGGATCTGGATGGGTGCAGATAACACAGATATGGCTACTGATGGTCTTCTTCATGCAGGTAGGAGTTCGTTTCAGCTGTTTATATCAGTTTCTGATTAGGCAAGTAAGGTCTGCGAGTTGAGTGGTGCAAGGCTTATGCCAGGGTTCGCTGTTGGAAAGAAGAAGTCAACCTTCTCAGCGAGGAAATCCGCAGGACTCCTGTATACATGGAATGGAAGGCTTGTTGGTGGGAGTCTAAAGCAGATGTCGAGCAGTTTGCCGGAGCACACAAGGAAGGCGTATCTGCATATGCGCATGAGCAAGCAGAGGTATGGAGAGATATGAAAAGAAGGTTTGTTATGTGGACGGAACGTAACGGTGATGGTTCATTTGTACAGCCTTCCCTCAAGCATGGACGACAGGTGAGATTTGGTTTACAAGATACAGTTGCATCTAGGGGAAAGGTCGTCCTTGCCACACAAATGGTGGACAATGAGTCTTCTGAGGATGAAGATGAGATAGAGGATGTCTGGGTGGATGTAGTGGAAGGAGAAGAGGATGAGAATGAGAAAGAGGTCCAGGAGCCAGAGGAGGAGGAAGAAGAGCTGGATTTGGAGGTTCTAGCTATGTCTGGGAAGTACGCCCCTGTAGTGGACTTTTAATCATTTTTTGCAGTTTAGTATCTCCTGATGTATTGTCTGCCTAATCTAAATTTTTTCCATATTTTTCATGATTTTTTTGGTATTTATAGGGCCCAATAGTGACACTTCCTTTTTTAAGCACTGGTAGCGCCCATTAATGTATTCCCGCTCCCGCTGCCCGAACCCCGCCCAATATAATTTTTTCAATATTTTTTATGATTTTTTAATGATTTTTAGAACCCAATGCCGACACTTTTCTTTTTTAAGCGCCCATTGGCATATTCCCGCCTTCCCGGCCTCAATCCCGCCCAATTTAATTTTTTTGACATTTTTTATGATTTTTTGGTGATTTATGGGACCCAATGCCACTTTTAAATTTTTTAAGCGCCAGTACCGCCCTCCAGCACTTTAAGCGCCGGTGAGCGGGCAGGCGCATTGCCCATGCCTAGCCCGCCCCCCTGAAGTGATCACGAGGTATGTCTGCTATAGCAGCTACCTATCCAGCTAATATTCCCTGCTATACTAGTTATCGGGATTTGCTACAATAGCAAATCCTAAGTTATCAGGTTTTGCTATAGCATCCTAGCTGCCTCTGGTGATGGAGGACCTGGACAGCTGGATGAGTGATCTCGAGGCCAAAATCTCTATAGCATGTCTCAATGAGGATATGTTTGGCTCTAGCTCAGGCTCTGAGGAGTCAAATTCTGATACAGACACTTCCGATACTTCTGATGAGGATCCCATCGGTCAGTCTTGTGCACCGGGCAACTCAGCTCTCCCCAGAAAGCAGCATCGGCGGCTCCATAGGCAGACCCAGAAAGAACTGTCTGCCATGTATGCCAATCATTACAAGACATCTCGTAAAAGCAAGAAAAAGCCTCCACCTCAGCTTCCATTTATCTTGCGCAAGACTAAACACACCCAGCCCGCCGAGTTCTGCCAAGATATTCGGATCAGTCCATACACTTTCGATTGTCTTGTTCAGTGTATCGAGAATGACAGTGTCTTCACAAGTGGGAGTGATAACAGTCAGATGCCTGTTGAGAATCAGTTAGCTATTACCCTGTACCGATTTGGTCATTATGGGAATGCAGCTGGGCTCTCAAAGGTTTCCCGTTGGGCTGGCGTTGGGAAAGGAACTGTTCTTATGACAACCAGGAGGGTGATGACAGTACTACTTCGTCCAGATTTTGTGGAGGAGAACCTACGGATGCCAACCGAGGAGGAGAAGAAACAAGCAAAGGATTGGGTAGAAAAACATTCATGCTCGGGATGGCGGAATGGGTGGTGTCTGGTAGACGGTACCCTGGTACCTTTGTTCAACAGACCACACTGGTTTGGTGAAAGTTATTTTGACAGAAAGTCAAATTATCCGTTAAACTTCCAGGTATAATTTTTTTTGAATTCGTTTCATCCGTATCAACATTCAAATGTTTTGAATTGACTAGATTGTCTCCCTTCCCAATCTCCGCATTATCGACGTTGGCTATGGATTTACAGGTAGCACCCATGATGCCTCTGCATGGGAGAAGACCCGTATAAAACAGGAGCATGCCCAGTTGATGGAACCAGGTGAATGGATTTGGGCAGACTCGGCTTATCCAGTAAGTTTACATGCCCAATTGTGTGCTAAATTCTTGACGAAATTTGCATGTAGATATCAGACTGGGTCGTTGCTCCATACAAACGCCCTGAACGAGACCTAGCAGAGAACCAAATCTTCAATAACCATGTATCCATGGTGCGAATCCGGTCAGAACATGCAATCGGATTTCTCAAAGGTCGGTTTCAGTCCCTTAAAGACCTTCGTGTCAACATCTCCGATGAAAAGTCACACAAGTTTGCAACGTACTGGGGCCTTGCATGCATTTTGGTACATAACTTTGCAATGACATGTGAAGAAGAGGAGCGACGGCAATGAGCGGATAACACCGAAGATCCTATTATGGAGGACCCATTCCTTCAAGAAGGTTTAGAGGGGAGCAATGATGACAACGATGTCATTTTGGAACCTACTATTCAAAGTGCTAGGCAACGTCTTTCCGAGGGAAGGCAACGGCGAGATGGGTTAAAACAGGATTTATTCCATTGGACTGAACTTCGGAGAAATGAGAGAATACAAAGAGAATTTTTAGATCTATAGCAAATTTAGTGTTGTAGTAATCATATTTCTACGAATTCATTTGAGAAAATTCAAAGTTATCAGCAGCATATTCCTCCCATCCTGAACCCAATGCACTTGAGCTTGATGCTCCGGGAGTGGCATTGAAGAGATCAGATGAATTCAAGCTTCCACTAGTACTGGAGCCAACACGTTGGCTTAACAGTGTCATGCGGATCTCATGCTTGCGCTGTCTCTCCTTTTCCTTCGCCTCCATCTTCATTTTCTTCTCTTCCGCTTGTCTCTTTTCCTTCGCCATCCAATAGTCCACCAACCCCTTGGCCTGCACAACCTCGAGCTGTGTCTTCATCTTTGCCAACTCCAACTTGCTTTGAGCAGTCTTCTCCTCCTCCTTTGCAATTTTGGCAAACTCATCATTTTTGGTCTTCTTCATCGGCTTTCTATCTTCAAGTTTTGTAGCTTTCGATGCTGCAGCATGCGGAGCAGTCTTCCGTTTGGAAACTATGGAGGGAGTGCTGCGGGATGGAAGGGATTTTTGGAATTTGGAGTCGTCAGAGGAAATATCATCTGGAAGGGATTTTGGGTGGAATTCAGAGTCGTTGTTTTCGTTGTGGTCAGAATCTTGCAGGTATTTATTGAAGTTGTATGGATCTTCATCGTCAGTTGTAGGAGCAGATTTATGAACCGGTTCCGGTGGTTCGCCACTGTCCTCATCAAACTCGTCAAGCTCCTCTCCCTCGGCAGGCCCATTCTCTTCATGGGATACATCTAGAACTGTCAAGTCAATGGCAGACTGACTGTTGCCGATGCCAACAGGCTTTGCATTTGGGCGGTCACCAATGAGGTTGCGCATCTCGAAGTACCATGGGCACTTCTCCCTTTCCTTAGCTGCAAAAAACAGGATAAGTATGTGAGCTACAAATTCGGAATGAAGACGACATACCCCAGAGGTTTGTAAAAGCATTCTCTTTACTCATATCCATCTCCGCCACATTCTCAATCCCTGCTCCCGTTTGACCAAGCTTATTCGTAATCTCCCTAGTTTGTTTGGCCATCCTTTACACTTTAAATTCAGTTATCAACATGAATATTTCCGAAAAAAACTCACTTGTTAAGCCAGTTTTTGATTTTACTAGCCAAGTTTGTCTGAGTCTTCGAAGCAGGTCCTTTTTTCTGAGGCATTTGTGCAAGCTCGATAACTGGCTGCCACTCGGGATGATCACCGAAAATCATGGTGAAGAGTTTGAACTGGTGCTCAGTCTTTGGGAGACCACCACCTTTAGCAGTGGAGACGTTGGCACCAGGTCCAGGGTATAGACCATTTTTGATATCCTCGTCCTCGGTAATGCATGCAATTAAGGTAAATGACAGCTCAGACGTCCATTCAATACTGCCAAATATGAGTTAGTATGCATACTTTTCTGCTTAGTTGCTCGCATTTTACTGACTCTTTCTGATCTTCTTTTTCATTCAGCTTTTCCTCATCGCCTTCTTCCTTGGCTTTCCTCGCTCTCTTGACCCATTTGACTTCGCTGGGCTGACCGCCATCATCAGCAGATTTCCGTGTACATTTAGGTTTAGGTTTAGGTTTAGCAGACATGAGAGAGCGAGTATGCAAGTAGACCGAAAGTAGATAAATCACAATAAAATTTATTCAAATTTAGATATCTGTTTTTTTTTTGCCAATTGTGGCTATGATGAAGCAGGTGAAGCGGAAACGCAATTCACCTTGTTGAATTGCCTCAAGAGCCGCTTCAGCATTTCAGCGTTTCAGAGGCAATTCACTTGATTTCGAAACGACTTTTGAATCGTCTCGTGAATCAAGCGCTTTGACCGTACCTATTGAGTTCTGGGTGCCCGGGATGTGCACAACTTGTAAGTCGATGTGGGAATCAATGAGGATGTCGACAACTGCAATTAGTATGGGGTTGTAATTGGGTAGTGTGCGGAGGGACTGGAACATATCAACGGTATTGGAACTATCGGACTGGAAAGTGAAGTGGAAGGGTTGTTCCACAGTGCCTCTGTGATCCTCTGAGGCTACTAACCACCTGAGGGCGGCAAGAACGGTAATCGCTTCCCAGTAGAATATAAAGGGTGCCATCGGAGATGAGGTGTCGGTTTCCCCTGCAAAACCTAGGCAGTATTCCGGTATCCAGAAAGCTAGCCCCTCCAGACAGGCATCCCTGAACACAATGAGGTCGAATTCCATGAGCGGGTCCCAGTCTGAGTTTGCAAAAAGAAGGATGCCAGACGAGGTCTCAATGTGCTTCACAAACCAGGTAAGGTTGTCTGTAACTGCCTTATTCACAAAAATCTGAGCGGACTGCGCAGATTTCCCTTTCATCTTCTCGTATGCGTTGGCTAGGGCAGGGTGCAACAGTGGGAAGACGTTCAGGGACCAGTTGATCCAACCGGTCAGCTGCTGCCATTCCTGCAGGGTCCTCCGGCGTGACCCTGCAAACTTCATCACCTGTACCACCAACTCATCCTTGCTGTTGGCTGGCAGTGTTACTGTCAGTTCGTTGGCATCAACTTCAAAACCAATAATAGTCAGTGTTGCACCCCAAACCTGCTTGGACTGCTTATGGGGAATACCGAGGAAATCCCAGAGTTGGAGTAGCTTAACCTGCTCTTGGGGGAGCAGTTGGCCGTATGGTTTGTACAATTCCATATCTCCTTCCAGGCCAACACTGAAGCAATCATCCATGAAGCAACAGAGGAGGGCTATGAAGTAGACGTAGATTGCGACCCACACTACGAGTCCCATAACCAAGTTCCAGATTCGGGGAGAACCACTAGACCCAAAGCACACTCTCCAGTTGACAAACCTTCTCTTTGCCGACCTGTCCCAGGTGCCCTGTTTGTCTTCCGCCTTCGTTGGCATCCCCGTTGTGATGACTTGTTTCACTTGCCATAGAGGGTGCATTGGGAGTAGGTGGAAGGCGTTCGACACGTCGGATTTCCAGAGGACTAGTCGCTTCCCCATGTTCTGCTTGGAGAAAGCGAGAAGGACGGGGAGGAAGACAATGAGTGAGTCAAGTCGATTGCCCTTCGTTTGACTCTTGTCAACCATGTTATTCTGACAGTACTCGCCAGCAGACTGGTGAGCAACAAGCCTCAAGTCTTCGGAATGCGGTTTTGGGACTGCTATGACAGGCATTGAGTACACTCCCTCAAGCAGGTCAGGACCGAATGCAGGTGAGTGTCTCCCTAAGGCTGCTTCTAGCTCGCATTGTTTGTTAATGAAGTCTCGTTCCTTCATTGATGGTAGCGGGGCCCACAAGTTATCCCACATCTGGAAAAATTCCCTAGTGCCCAGGAACATATAGGTTGCACTGAGGTACCCATAGGGTGACTAGGACACCTAGGATGCCTGGGTACCACAGGCTCTCCCAGAGTGCCTAAAGAAACCCCCCAAATCCTAAGCTGACCCAGTTTGTATAGAAGAGTTTCACAAGTCCCTTGCATGCTCTCAGTTTACTAAAGTTACGGAAAAAAACAATCTGAGAGTGACATTGCTGCCCTCAACCCATTTTGAGGGACACCTGAGAGACTTTGAGGGGCACCTGAGAGACTTTGAGGGACACCTGAGAGACACCCACGGATGCCTGAGAAAGACCTGCAGATGCCTGAGAGGCACCCACGGATGCCTGAGCGAGACTTGCAGATACCTGAGAGACACCCAGCGGATGCCTGAAAAAGACCTGCAGATGCCTGAGAGATACCCGCGGATGCCTGAAAAAGACCTGCAGATGTCTGAGCGAGACCTTCAGATGCCTGAAGGATCTTTGGTGCATGTTGAATTATCTTTTAGAGCGATCTCAGTAGGTCTCAAGGATTGATCAGATAAAATCCAGCGGTATCAAATTCGACATCAGATATAACACATAGCATCAATACAGCATTAAGGACCACTCTTGTCATCAGTTTCAGCATGAACTTGTTTATCACCCTCAGCCAGGCCATTTTCATCGTCCAACGCACTGTGGTCATGCTTGGGGCCCCCCTGAGAGCCTGGTTCAGGGTCAGTAGCTTCTCCATCATTGACCCTACCATGATCATCACCATGTTCTTCATTAACGTCAACGTGAGTCTCAGTAGTGCTCCCCCTACCATTTTCATCTCCGACTGGTTGATCAGACTCTTCAGGCTTTGAGGCAAATTGATTCAATGCAGCATAGTCGTATGTCTGTGATGGTATAATTTGGGGGCCAGCAGACCTGGAAATGAGGCAATGAATGTGATGATATCGAAGAGCAAATCCACAAATAAAACCTACATCATTGCTTCATACAAGTCAGTCCGCAGGCGTTCAACGTAGGGAGCTGCCTGCTGCTGAAGATTGCTCATAGTTTCTGCGACAGATCGATAACTGGTAACAACATGAGAATAAGGTTAAAGGAAAACAAAAAGTCAAATTTTGAGAACTCACTGGCTGACAAGGTTGGTTGTCGTGAGTGCATGGATCATCTGATACCCTGACGCAAACTCTTGTATAGCATGGCCAATCTAAAAACAGGTAAGTGGCAAAATACTAGTAGTACTTTTCAATCCAACTGTACCAGCACCGTAGCCATGACGATAAGGGCAACCGGAATACGCCGCTCACGGTGCAGTGTTGCAATTAAGAGTGAGTCTCGCTTGGGTCTTCCTTCAATAAAATAGCCACGGAGGATGTAGGCCAGCAATGGTGTTCGAAAGGGGAAATTGTCTGTGGTCCGCATCTGAGAGAAACAGATATGTATCAGTAGAAAGTAGAAAAAAAATCGTTTACATACCTCCAAATCTACTTGAGAATGGTGGTATCTACGATCTTTGAGCAGCCATGTAACAACTGATATCTAAAGAAAGAGGCATGAATCATAAGTAGCTCAACATGAAGGTGGACTAACCATTTCAGTTGAAGAGCGCGTTCCAGGGATATCATAGAATTGTCCAGTTCTGATTCGTGTTTCCTTTCCAAGGTCATACCGTACAGCGGAGCACCCATAATTCATCTAATAAGAAAATGTTAGGTCAGAATAAAGCCAGATTCATGGGATGAGAGTTTTACTAACAAAGCGGACCAACTTATCTCTACCCTCCGGGTCACCATTGATTTGTTCCAACGATTCCACAAAATCAAGGCATCTTCCCTCCTTCACCAATCTTTCGAACTCCTCTGTGAAAGTGGGCCAGCTATACAGTGGATCTTCGGGACACATAGCGACCAAGCATGTTGCCTTTCGTGCACAGCACTTTGCGAACAGAGCTAGCTTACGGTTCTCAAATTCGGAAAGTAAGACTTTGTGAGAGCCTTCCTTATTGACCCTGGGTTTCGAGCCTGAAGCATTAGTGACGTCCTGGACTATGAGCTAAAAGAATAGGAAATAAATGCGAAATGAATAAGTAAGATTATCGAAAACAAAGAGTATACATGCATTATCTTCCTCCTCTCCATCAGTGTCCTGTTCGCTGTCTTCTAATTCATTGCCATCCGAGTTAGGTTCCTCAGGGAGATCTAGACGCGGATTAGGGATGGATCATTGATAAAACAGTAAATACAGTTTACCTTCCCTTTCAGGCAAAACATCGTCGAGAAATTGGTTCTCGGTAGAATTTAGTCGAGCTTCCTGGTCCGACTCATCTGAGTCTGGTAAGGAAGCAGGACTGAGAGTAAAAGCAATGGAGGACGCACCGCTAAGATTGCTGCCTGCTAGGATGTGAACGGATAAGAATACAGGAGCGAAATACAGGATGAAATTCGTAAGAGAGGATATACGTACAAGGTTTCTCAGCTCGGGCCTGAGATTGGGCTGCTGGAGCAGATACGTTAAGTGTGGACTTATAGTCGGACAGTCGAGTGGACCCCTGAGCGCTCTTAGTTTCCGTGTCGCTGGCTTCAAAAAATTGGGTAGGATTCAAGAAAAAAAAAACCAAGACATACCGTTATTATTTGCTTTGCCAGCCCGGGCTTTCGAATGAGTGGAGGGTTTTACCCCTCCATGTTTAACGAACATATTTGGCTTCAAGGTTTTTCCAGGCTTCCCCTTCGACTGATGAGTAGGCTTTGTAGCAGAACCTTGGTTTTGTACGTCAAGCAATGGTTTCTTGCCAGGTCGAGAAGAAGAAGACTCCTGGCGCGGTCGCTTCTGTCCGTTGACCATGAGGGAAAATCACGCAAAACATACGAAACTGAGCTTACATTTATAATCATTCCATTTCGCTATGACTCGAGTTTTGCTATGACTTTGTGACTCGAATTTAATGACTCAAGTCAGAATTTTGACTCCACTGGCATGTCAATAGATTGTTTGATAACTATATTTACTTTGCATATTGTTAACCAAAAATGATTCGCATTTGTCAAGGATATTATCCCTGGTCCAAGTCGGATCCCAGCTGGTTTTACTGGGTGTAAGCATGCAGCTCTGTCGAATATCTGTGAGGTGAATGATCATGCCCTGTGCCTGGGCCTTGGAATCCTTCGCCGGTTCAATACGGTACATGCCTGTGTCATTGTCTGGTGAAGGCCTGAAACGAGTGAACCAAGTCACATATGCCAATGGTTGAGTTGGCCATTGAACAGGCGCGGGTTCAGGAAAACCATCCCGATTAACTGTTCTAGGCAAGCAGAAAATAATCCTAAGCCTAGCCACCCTACAACCTGGCCTCTAGATATCAGGATAAATCTATGGAATAATTGAATATATCCTACCTTGGACAGCCGTTGACTCCGCTTCATCCGTGTCCAAAACGATCACGGTGTCGAACCGCGGAATGTGTGACTTTGGGCAGATGGGAACAGCCTTGACAATCTCCCGTATTCCATCTGAATCATCATTGAATAGATTGAGTGGCGAAAACTTATATTGGTGCCAGACATCCAAATTGGTGAATGGAAGGGTGCCCTGAAGTGCTTGGTGCTTGGAAACTTGTTGAGCGGGAGGAAGAAGAGAATTGAGGAAAAGCTTCAAATGAGCTAGGAAGCCTGGAGCTGCGTGTGAGATAAGAATTCGCACTAAACTTTTTTTTGGCTCTGCAGGATGTTTCGACAACATCATTCGTCCCTGTATGGCTTGGGAGGCATTGTCACCACCTTTTTTCTTGACGACCTCAAAAGTTTCATCCCCACCTCCTTCCTTTGATTCATTTTCTGCCTCTTCGTCAACTCCCACTTCATGGCTCTGAAACTCTTCCAGCCAGGATCTATAGAAGTCGTAGGATGCAATCTTTTCCTGTCTGGAGAGCCATTTGACCATTTGCGGGAAATGATCGCGCTTGTTGCTGGCTCTCCAGCCTTCTTTGGCGAAGTCAATATGTAAACGCTCGAACAGCTCCGTGTTATAGTTGTCGGTAGTGCCTAGCCAACGAATTGCATCAATGTAATGTAGTAGCGAATGGAATTTGGGGATATTGAAATTTTCTCGAACGCCTTCCTGAACGAAAAACGACCTATATTTGTGCCAGGTGTCTAGCTCCGATTTCAAGTATCCCAGTGTTTCTTCATCATGGGAAGGATACTGAGCTAGGTGGATGAAATTGAGCAGACTCCGGCAAGCTATGATCCCTTTGGATTCCACCTTCCCGACCAAACAGGAAAGTAGTATCCTAGCAATATGTTTCCGCTCCGTTCCAGTGACTTGAGCCAACGCCGATATCCCGTTCTTAAAATGCCGCACCCCACACGCCGGTGGGAGAGAACGAATTCTGCGGTCCAATTCCTCTTCACCCATTACTGTCTGCATCCAGCCAATGAGGTGTTTTAGCACTCCCTGATAGAGTTGGTGAAGTATATCAGGAGTGACGCAGCGGTGAATATCCACAAGAGGGAACCCAACCCAGAAAGGTTCGTAATTTCCTCCAGCGACATCACTTTCCATGCACATGGCGTGCACACTTTTATGCCTTCCCTGAGCAGAGGAAGTTGAGCGGGCATGCAGAATAACTCCTTGCGTCCATTTCTGTTTTCGTGGTTCACCCTGAGTGGGCTGCTCGAGTGCATCAGCCTCTCGTTGACATTTGGGACACGTCCCATACTTGGTGCAAGTAACGAGACATTGCTCCGGGTAATCAGCAACATAGGTGGAAAGTATTGGATATACTCTCCTCAATGCACCGTCGCCACCAGTCATTAATATCCCAGATCCTCGAGGATCTCCCGCTGCTTTGAGAGGGTTAAGAACAAGTGCCATGGATCTGTGGAATA
>ML769756.1:0-61142 GCA_009733575.1 Gymnopus androsaceus JB14 | reverse complement strand
TATCTGAACACCTCAAATCAAATTTGAACACTACAGCATCACAGTTCCACATGAATGAATATTTGAGTCACAGATTAATAGCAGAAAGCTCCTTGGCATATCTGCTACTGTTCAATACAGAAATAGCAGATGTTGTGCAATGGAATGAGGAATATCCGATCTCTAGATACGCTGCTCAACACTGGTATAAGCATGCAAAAAGGGGCAACAGTGAAAATGTATATCAGAAAGCCTTTAAGATAATCCAAGCAGGTGGAACCACATATATTAATTGCTTGAAATTAGCAGATTTTGAAGAGAGCTGGGATATGCCTCAACCATTGTATTATGCTGCTTGGTGTGGACTTCAAGATATGGTCAAGCAGCTGGCGAATGGAAGAAATGTAAATGCCAAAGGAGGAATGTATGGATCAGCATTAAGTGCGGCAGTTATAGGGCGGAAAACACAAGCTGAACATGGAGACAATGTGTTCAGACTGGCAGCACAGAATGACTATTTTGACATTGTCAAGCTTTTGCTGAAACATGGGGCAGACAAGGAGATTTCAGGATTCAAAAAATATACTCCACTTCTAACTGCTGCTTACGATGGAGATCTAGACGTTACCTCCTTACTGATTGAGAATGGAGCAAATGTAAATGCACGAGATGAAGATGGTTATTCTGCTTTGACTCAAGCATCATGCAATGGTCATTTTGAAATTGTGAAGCTCTTACTTAACCATGGGGCAAATATAGATATTCCAGGAATAGTTTCACCACTTATAATTGCGGCTTACGACGGATATTTAGATATTGCCTCCTTACTGATTGAGAATGGAGCAAATGTAAATGCAGAGGATGAATCAGGCGGTACTGCTTCACCACTTATAATTGCTGCACAACAAGGTCATTTGGATGTTGTTTCCATCCTGATTGAGAATGGGGCAAATGTAAATGCACAATGTGAAGATGGTAGTACTGCTTTGAGACAAGCATCACAGGATGGCCGTTTTGAAATTGTCAAGCTTTTGCTGAACCATGGAGTAGAAAAGGATATTCCTGGATTCAAGAAATACACACCACTTATAATTGCTGCACAAAATGGTCATTTGGATGTTGCTTTTATCCTGATTGAGCATCGGGCAGATGTGAATGCAAAAAATGAAGCTGGTTCCACAGCTTTGAGATTAGCCTCACAAAATGGCCATTTTGAAATTGTCAAGCTTCTGGTGAATTCTGTGGCAGACATGGATATTACACCAATCCAAAGTGGAACTGCTATTGTAATTGCTGCTCAAAATGGGCATTTGAATATTGTCTCCTTCCTTGTGGACAGGGGAGCAAATGTAAATGGCCCAGCTGGAAATGGATCCACTGCTTTAAGACAAGCATCCCAGAATGGTCATGTTACAATTGTCAAAATTTTACTTGACCATGAGGCTGATCCAGATCTCCCAGGCTTCCACAAAACTACTCCTCTTGTTATTGCTGCTCAAAAAGGACATTTTGATATTGTTTCTCTCCTGCTGGACCATGGGGCCAATGTAAATGCACAAAATGAGAACGGTTCCACTGCTTTAAGACTAGCATCCCAAAATGGTTTCCTTAGCATTGTTAAACTTCTACTTGATTTTAGGGCAGACATGGATATTCCTGGTTTGAGAAATTCAACCCCCCTTATAATTGCTGCTCAAAATGGTCATCTGGAAATTGTGCATTACCTCTTGGAAAAAGGGGCAAATGTAAATGCACAGACTGATGATGGATTTACTGCTTTCAATTTTTCGCATAAACATGAGCATTATAAAATTTGCGAGTTACTAGCTACTGCCATGCAACACCAGAAAGCAATCAAACTTTGAAATTTGAAAAAGAACATAGGTGGGTGATGAATTAATATATCAGTTCCTCGTAAAGTTCAAACTGTAGTCAAATTACCCCTATGGTGTCATATTAATGTGATTCAGGGATCTCATTGGTTTTTTGACTGGATGGATATGGTTCAATCCTCACCTTTCAGCTTTGCTGTACTAGGTGTACACTGCGAATTAGGTGTTTGGCTCATTTATTTTCTTTTAAAGTCTATGATATGTATTTTTGTTTTTGCTTGCACCAATTAAGTGTGATAGTCAGATAGTGTGATTATGCAGCCAAGTCTATATCTCTTTGGAACTAAGCTGCATTCAGTAATGAAACTGATACTGGCAACAACTCATTGGGGGTTGACTGGGGTCACCTTCATCAGCAAAACCTGTATGACATGGGCAGTGCTTGAGCAAACTGTCCAGAGTTCCCAGCGCTCCAGTGTCCCAGCACTCAGATGGTCCGGCCGATGCAGGAGGGGGCTCCCAGAAGCTCCCAGAGGCCGCAAAATTACCTTATTTGGAAATAACGTATGATTTTATATTTCTGACAGCACTGGCAAGCGCTGGACAGCGCTGGGAGCTCTGGGAGCGCTGCAAATTTTAAGTATTGCTGTGGGAATTAAAATGCAAAATACAGGTTTTGCTGATGTTGAGGTGACCCTCATGGCAATGAGAGGGCAGGATTGACTCCACTCAAAGAGTGTTAGGATAGTCCAGGTGATAGTGGAGATAATACTGCTTGTGAGGAATGGTTTCTGGTTTCAGTATAAAAACGCATGCCATTTCTCCATGAAAGTGGTATGATGGCATATTGGTTGTCGAGGTAGTAATCAAGGATGCTTGCATGTTTCACACAAGGTCCCCGGTTCGAGCCCGGGTCGAACCACAAAGATTTAAGCATCATTGCCTTTCTTGTATTTTTACAGCTCTTTCTATTCCCAGCGTAGCTTAGTTACTCCAATGAATGAAAAGATACTGAATTCGATGTCGAAAAACTATACATATAAGCCGTAAGCCATAATCAACCTAAAACCGTTCTTCTATCCCTGGTATACTCACACCGCCGCCCCCTCCAAAAGCTAGCCCGCCTGTTCCTGTTCCTGCACCAGAGTATCCAGGGTATGATCCTGCTGCGACTCTGCCTCCACCTCCACCTCCAATTAGAATTCTGATTCTGATTCTGATTCTGTGGGCGGTGATAAGTGATACGGGTGTGGAATGCGTAGGTGATGGGGGAGACTCGTTGGATGGGTGTGATGTGCTGAAGCTCTTAAAGCAGGACTTTGGTACGGATTGGATTCGGAGGAGAGGGTCAATAAAGGTGCTAGAGGCGCATCAGAGGAAGAAGCACTCGATTCCGTCCCTGCTGACGATCCCTTCGATGTCGATGTTGTAGGTCCACAAAGCTCGATTGCGTCTTCGCGTACGAATTCAAAGCTCGTGAATCCACCTCTATCCTCTCATGAGGTGTACCTGGCCACGAAGAAGACTTGATCCCGTTGCTGGATGAGGACCTAGACCTCGACATGGACCCGGACACGAACGTATCCCTGAATGATGTAGAGAGATGATAGACCCAGACAGCGTAGGAGTCCGAGGTTGCGGAAACATTGTCGTCGTCGTAGGGATCCGTATGCGTATGTGTCCAACGCCCGAGGTATTATCGTTGCCCTCCACAACCCTCAGCGCGCTCTTCAATGCCTCTCTCAAGCTCTTCCCTCAGCTTTTCCTGCTGCTGGCGGAGATTTGTCTCGGACTGAGTGCAGATTTTATGCTCGGTTGCGACCATGTCGTTTGTCTGTGGGAGGGGCGGGTTAACACAAAGGAAATGAAAGAGGAAGAGAGAGAAGTAAAGGGATACGGAGACGCGCCACTCACTTCTTCAAACTCTCCAACTCCTCCTCCAACGCCTTCCGCCCTTCTTCCTCCTTGACCTCTATCCATTCACTGTTCATCCCAAGTTCCTTTCGCCAACTCGTCTTTATCCCGTGAAAGTTGGGATTCGAGAAGTTGCGTTGAAGGGACGTTATTTGAGTCGCGAGGTCTCCATTCACATAATCGTCATCGGCAGTGGTATTGGACGCTGGAGCGTAACTTTTGCGCTGTCGGAAGATGATATGGACGCGGAAGTAGATGGACTGCAAAGGACGGCAGGAGAAAGGATGATGTAGATAGTGTGGACGTTCGGACGTTCAGATTCCATCGTTGTTGAGCGTTTCGGCGCTTTATTGCAGGTTTAGCAGCGAAACTTGAAGAATAGCACTGAACGGCGTAAAGCTCACCTGGATCGACAGCGTGAAGATCATGTAAAGTGTAAACTCGAGTCGAGCGATTACTTTTCGAAACAGGGATGTGTTCGAGGTTGCCTGGATTGCATTTTATTTTGTTACTTGAAGTGACGGAAGTGAATCATCAAGTATTTCTGCAGAGCCTTTGACGCGTCCTGGAGAAGTTGAAAGAAAAACTCAGTTAGGGCGCTTATAAACGAACGCCTAATTCACGTGTAGCGCCCACTCCTGCCAATCTCCCAAACAAACAGCTTACTTTTTGCGCTTCAAGAAGAATGTCTCAATCCTCAGAACGAATTCTTCACCTCAGAAAATCTCTAGCCCGATGATTTCCGTCTTATTCCATAGAAATTATGGTGATTCTTTCAGTGACATGCCAGCGACGCTGCCTGGCTTTACGCCACGATTTAGATACTCCTTTCCGAGACGAAATTACCCACCCGTACTTTACTCCATCTCCGTCGTGCTCCGAACCCTTCGACTAGGATCGGCTCAGCATTTCAAGCTTGGAATGCGGTGGTGTACTTGGGCGGCCACATCAGAGTCTATCTCTGAATTAGCGTTCGTACATCGTGCCTTATCGTAGGATTTTGGATCCAGCGCCATAGACATCGTCAATAGCAAGGGAAAAGATAGGTTCTGCAGAGACTGGTCTTCTTACTAGGTGCGTACTTGTGCTTTGTTTGGCTTTCGTCGAAGAAGAATCGATTTATATCAGTTACTCTTGTAGGATGGTATAAACTTTCGTTGATGCAACTACTCAGTTGGACACCTAAATTGACCTCGAAACCTCGCCTTCTTGGACCAACTAACTGACCTAGTAGTCATGGTTGTCAGAAAGCAGTTATCCAATCTGGATCTGGTGAAGCGTTGGGTACGCCTCCGCCTCCGCCTCCTTACTTCTCATTTGTGCTTGGGATTGAGCTCCGGTTCCGCCTTCTGGTTCCGCCTTCTACTGCTTGATTGGATTCTCCTTGGGCTTGCGATAGGCCTATTATTCACCTCCTCCTCCAGCCCTTCTGCTCCTCCGCGTCCTCCGTATTCCAGATGTCTAGTCGACATAGAAAACAATTCTTAAAACAAACCCTTGCTTTATTTTCCCCCATCCCAGTCCTTCGTTGGACGTTGCACAGTTGTCCTCAACAAAATACGCCATTCTAGGATGATCTCCAAAACGCTGATCCGTTCACTTGCAGCAGACACGTCGCCACCGACAAGCTCATTCCTTCCTACGTTGCACTAACTATATGTCCGTCGTGCTCCACATTATTGGTTAACCGGGCTGGCGTACCTTCGTATTCCATGCAGCTTTCAAGCTTGGAATACGGCGGCATATGGTGACACCATACCACATTCGACTCGTGAGTCCTCAGTCGTCTGTTTGTTCATCATCGTCGCAAGGACAACTATAAAAGATGAATGCTGCGGAGGCTGAGCTTCTACTTGCTAGGTTGTAAATATGCTTTTTTTGGCTTTCGTCGAAGAAGAATCATAGAGACTTACACTATCAGTTATTCTTATAGGATGGGATGCTCAGTTAGCCACATGATGGAGACGTTTAAATTAGCCTCGAAACTTGGACCAACCAACTGACCCAGGCATCGTCTTTGCCAGAATGCAGTTACTATCTGAGCTGATACTCATTTGTGGTTGGGATTGAGCTCTGGCTCTGCCTTCTACTTTGTGATTGGGTTTTCCTTGGGCTTGCGATTGGCCATTCCTCCTCCTCTGCATTTTCTCCGTGTTCCAGATTTCTAGTCCTCTCAGAGCCTACGCTCACTCCCACTCCCACTCGCCTCCCACCTTCGACTCCACTGCAGTCATAATCCCGCTAGTTTGTGTTCAGATCCTTGTTCTTACTGTTCACCCAGTTGAAACTCGGGACGGAGGTTAGGCGACTGGAGGATTAGAGGCCCGCAGGTTGAAGAGTCGGGTAGACTGCGGGATTAACTCATCGGAATTACTTCCCTTTTTTCCTATAGTTTTTAACCCTGCGCTATATAAGCAAGTCCTAGTGGATTTCATATGGAGGACAAATAATTGTTTTGGAGTATTCGATGTCGGAGGTACAGAGCTGTGATTGGGGATATGTTACAAGGACACTCCGCCGTCTCTTCCTTGCATTTGGATCCGGCTTTCTATTTGGACCGACATCGGCTCCTGCAAGGTTGCATCTGCATCGACGAAATGACCTCCCTCCACCGCCTCCTCTGTTCGTGTTGACGGTACAAGGACATAAATGAGTGTTACGCTTACACTTCTACATACGCCTATATGAGGATAAGCTGATGAAGGGTAAAGGACGAGGGGTGGAACGTAATTTGGCTTGTTTTTTTTCGGTGTTGGTTTCATTTCGGTTTAAGCTGCGGGATAGGTGTATTGTACGTCGCGTCAATGTCGCAGACGAGAGATAAGACCTAGAGGTGGGATGTAGACGTAGCAGATGTATCCCCCATATCCCATCTCGCCCACATCTGTATCC
The DNA here is from genome assembly GCA_009733575.1 of Gymnopus androsaceus JB14. Classification (NCBI taxonomy): domain Eukaryota; kingdom Fungi; phylum Basidiomycota; class Agaricomycetes; order Agaricales; family Omphalotaceae; genus Gymnopus; species Gymnopus androsaceus. Next base: position 54,525 of record ML769756.1, on the reverse strand, counting down.
CTCTTGACCCCGCTTGCATGCCCCCCATGCTTGTCTAACTCACAATCCGCACTCGCTCTGTTTGTCTCCGCCGCGGACAGACGGATGTGCCACCCAATCAGATGAAAGCGAGTCATGAAGAAAAGGACGGGTCTGTACATCGTTATCACACCATTGATGATATCTTGTGCTTGTCGGACTCTTGCTCGTCGTCATAGGATCAGACTGCTAGCCACTCCACATCGATTCCGTCTCTCCATCAGCCCCCTTCGGAATCCCGAGTTTTCCACCCCAAACGACCTCTCTCGAGCGGCAGTGCCTTTCTTCATTGGACTCATTCGAGATCAGTTTCGGTCGATCTTGATTACCAGATTAGCTTTTGGATTGGATTTTCTTATTGTCGCCTCAAAAGGGTTCAAAACAGATAGTACCAATTAGTACATTATTTGTCAATCTACTATGCGTGTTGATAAGCTGCTACCCAGAACTTACATTTGTCCGATGTGCTATCAAATTCCAAATGACCAACATCAACTGAAGGTCATTCCATCAACAGAACAATCTTCCCGTTTGCGCTATTCTCCTCCATACACCTATGAGCTTCCACAACATCTTTCAAGCTGAAGACTCTGCCAATGTGAACTTTGAGAATGCCATCTGCAACTTGTTGAAGGAGTTGTTTGAATGGCATCCTGACCGCGATGTAAGATTATGCACAACGCGTGTAAGTGATGTTTACTCACTCGAGAAAATCCTGAGGACCTCCCCCATATCTCGTCAAACACACACCATTCTCCGGAATCAACTCCATGGGATTTACTTCTTTCAGAATCCATTCATTCCCGACAATCCCACTCATGCAAACTATGCCACCTCTAACTGTGCATTTCAGTGAATCAGCAACAGTCGTAGTACCTACAAGTTCGAGGACTTTATTGAATTTTCGAGTTTCGGCCAGGTCAGAGGAGACCGAGCCAGTGTCAATGATAACTTCATCCGCTCCAGCATCTTTTAGTGAAGATTGCCTAGAAGGTTGTCGAGTAGTGGAACACACGACCAGTCCATGAGCTTTAGCGATTCCTAGAGCAGCTAATCCAACACTTGTGGTACCTCCACGGATCAGCAACCTCTCTCCGTTTTGGATCCTTAAAGCGGTGAAGAGACTCCCCCACGCAGTTTGTAACATTTCCGGTAAGGCACCGACCACCTCCCATGGCAATATTTCGGAGCCAGCTGAGGAAGGAAGTGAGAGAAGTTGGTAAGCTGGAACAGAGCAATATTCGGCATAACCTCCATCGAAGGCACGTCCAAGGCCGCCCATGCAAGTGGCGACTGGGGAGCCGAGAGGTAAGGTTGGGTGAGGGGAAGCGGTGAGCCCAACGAGCTCGATACCAAGGATGCGGGGAAAGGAGATTCCAGGGGAGAGGCCTTGGCGAGTGTACATTTCCTGGCCACCAGCGTTTCAGATTGGATTTACAGCCAGTCGACATGAAGTTCGAACTCACAGAACGGTTCAACCCGGCTGCCTTCACCTTGATCAACACTTGCCCTTCTTCCACCTTTGGCAACGGTCTATCCTCATATTTCAAGACCTCCGGGCCTCCAGGCTCGTACATGACGGCGGCTTTCATCATTTTGGGGAGTGAGGTTGTCATTTTTTTTGGCCCTCGAAAAGAGTTAAGAGAAAGGAAGGTCTTGGAGGCAACGAACGTCATAGATCTTGAATTCAGTCGTGCCTTAAATAGTCCACCAGTGTAGTAATGTCGCTGACTCACTATTCACTGAGAAATTCACCGAGAAATTCACCGGTAATACTGCTTTGTCACTTGGTAGCGATCGTGTTAGAACCACAGTGGCAAAGCACTTTTGAGATACCGCCATAAACCCTATTCCCGGAAAGGAAATATTCTGGCAGAACATTCTTATCTTTGAGCTCGCGTGGTATCTTTGCATGGCATTTGCCTGCCATTTCTTCATCGCCGTCACCTGCCTGTTATCCCAACTCTACCTTATTCGTGCTACCTTGTCTCGCGCTACCTTATCTCACCCTATAATAATGCAGTTCAAATTCCGACTTGATCCTTCTGTAACCAGTCCTGCGATCCCTGAAAATCCGTCCAACATTTGTCCCGACTCTTCCTTCAACTCTTTCCACGTAGCTCCTGCGCCACCATCCGTATCTTATGGCAGCTTTGAGTATAATTCGCGCCAACCAAAATACAACATGAGATGGAATACTTGGGAGGATTTCTCAAAGTGGTTAGAACATGAGGAGGTTTCAAAGGCGATTGAGCTTTGGCGAGTTGAAGAGAAGACTGGGAAGGATAAATATGCCAGCCGCTTCCTCTACGTCTGCTCTCGACATGGGACTGGTGGTGTAAAACCTTATACGCTGAAGAACCCGCACTGGATACGGAAGATAGCCTCGAAACAATCAAATTGCCAGTGCTTCCTGAAAGTCAAGACCTATCACAACACTTCTGTCGTTCTCGCCAATTACACCAATGCTCACAATCATCCCATTGGTAATGCCAATCTCCCTTACACCTGTATCTCCAAGGCTACAAGAGAATGGATAGCTGGAAGACTTCGAGACTGTGTGGAACCAAAATATATTGTACATCGCTATTGTTGATTCGTGTAATCAGTAGTCTAATTTTGAGCTAGCTCAGCCGCATCCATCAGGATGCTATGGGAAACGAAGACGAACTTTACTTCGAATCAGACTCTCATCTTCGCAACAGGAATGAATTCATTACTTTAGCCAATATCCTGCGCATCCAGAAGGGTATTCGTGCAGAAACAATTCGTCTTGACTCTGATGATGCACATTCCATCCAAAAATGGGTCACTAAACTTCGCTCTCAAGGCCATCTTGTCATCTACAAATCTTGCTCGGATCCCCCTCTGCCCGGCTCTGGCGTCGCAGATAACGCTTTCATTCTTATCATACACACTCGCTCTCAACAAGCTCTAATGCACAAATATGGGAAACATGTCATCTGCTTGGACGGAACGCACAATGTCACAATGTATTCCAACGTAACTCTAATGACGGCCATGGTCCGCAATAACTTTGGCCATGGTGAACCAGCTGCCTTCCTTTTTGCATCTAACAATGAGACGGAGACCCTCACGTTCTACCTGAAAACCTTACACGCCTGCCATCCTGATGTTCATCCCGATTACTTCATGCTTGATCATGACCAGTCGATGATCAATGCACTTTGCATTGTCTACCCACTCGTTTTTCTGCTCTTATGCTGGTGGCATGTGCTGCATGCATGGCAACAGCACTTCAGCACGACTGCTTATCCTGAACTCTGGGAGAAACTCAAGGCATGGATCAGGGTTACTGATACCAATGTGTTCAATTCCATGAAGACTGAGATCTTTGTACTTGCTCCTCAGAGCTTTCGTGAGTACCTTGAAACCTATTGGTTGACCAATTCATTTCTTCCAATGTGGTCTGCTGCGTACCGCACCAAACGTTCCATATTCCAGGATATAAATATGAACATGATCACCGAGGCGTATCACCATGTCCTGAAGACTAAATTTCTCTGCGGAAAGCGAAATTGCCGTATCGACCACTTGATCTATGTTCTCATCAAAGAGCTTCTCCCATATTATATCACCAAGCACAAACAGCAGGACTTTGGATTCGAGGGACTCAGCATTGAGGTTCGGAAGCGCAAGGATGTGATTTTACGCTTGCAAAGCATCACGTTGAATGACATCGAGGTATGGAATGATTATTAGACATCAATCTAATTGCTGATTTCAATGATATAGGCAGGAAACAATCACCATACATTCTCCATTATCTCTTGCTTGCAGCCTGGTGTTGCGTATACCGTTGATATGATTGCATATACATGCAACTGTCCAGACTTCCCACTCATCAATTTCTGCAAACATGTCTGTGCAATTCAACACCTTTTCCCGAGGGCTGGTGATGCAGACTCAATTGGAGACACAAGTACTATTGCCACTCCACCTTTGCCTGCACTATCCATGCCTCGTCGAGCACCTTCTATATCACCAACTCCATCTTCACTTCCACCTTCACCTTCAGCATCTATCACATCATCTCCTCCAATGTCATCACCACCACTTTCAACTCCATCATTGCCGCCACCATCACCACCATCTCCAGTTCCAGTTCTTCCAGATTCTCCATCGCAACGTGTTTATACACGAATAGCGGAAAAGCTCGAAACATTAGCAGCACATTTCCGACAGACTGCACGATTCCCTACGCATCTCAATGTTGATCAGCTGGATGCAGTGATTAACGAGAAAATGGCCAAACTAAATATTGGCACTACTAAATTGCTCCTGCCTGCTCCTCTTTCACTCCCTCCCAATCAACGCACCTGGACACAGACTGCCGCTGTGATGCTTCCGAAGAAAAAGACCACCAGAAGGCATGTTGGTGATCCTCATTATGGTGCCGGGGCTTTGAGTGGTAGCCAAGCCAAGTCAGATGCCAAACAGCGGAAGATTGCAAGCTCATCTACACCTACTACGAGCTTATCTTTACCTACACCAGTACCAATACAGTAGCCTCCTTCATATCCAGTCCCAATGCCGTACCCTCATCCTCATTCATATAGCTTTGCACCTCATCCTGCATCTCATTACGCTTACATGTCTCGTTAATTAATTTAGATATAGTTTTTTTGTACTGTAGTTAGTTTGTGTGTTGCGCGACGCATCGAAATAGCATGCATGTGACCTTAGTTTGCGTATTTAAGGCTCAGTTTTGATGAATCATCTCTTTCTTTTAAACCATCACTGTCTCTTGCGAAACCTGCGAACACCGCTCTCATCACACTCTCTCTCGCACGCGAACCCTCCCTTCACACTCTCTCTCTCACGCAAACCCTCCCTTCTGTCCTCGCAAACCATTCTCACCTCTGAACGCCTCTCTCACCACACACACTCTCGCGAACCCTCTCTTCTGTCCTTACAGACTGTTCTTGCCTCTGCTCCGAATTCTCGCTAATGGCATTTACAATTATCAGCCCAAATGAATGCCCTAGGTGCAGAAAAGCACTGATATTGAAGTATAGTGAAGGAGGTCAGTATTCAGGACACTATTATATCAGAGTAAGTCCTTTTTTCACACTTTTTTGACTTTAATGCTCATCTTCATCCTCATCCTATAGTGTTTTAACGACTTCGGCTGTCATTTCTTCCATGCATTTCCCAAGGAGGATGCTTGGCGTGCTATCACAAACGGTTGGGTTCCACCAGCGTTCAGAAAACAACCCAGTTGCTCCCGTCGTGCCAGCAGAGCTTCCTCTTCTAACTGCCCAGGCTGCTCTCAGTGCAGAGTCAATAGCTCATGTTGTAACGGTCCCTGTTGCAAGGTTTGCTGTCTACTTCTAGGTGGATGTGCAGCTTCTGGCCATTCGCAATCCCCTGTACCTTCTCTACCACAGTTTTCCTTTCAGATGTCCCTTCCATCCCGCGAACACACCCAACACATATGTATTCCAGAGCGTCACCCACCTAGCTCACGCATGGGACATCTCAATGTTATCACTGACAATGACATGATTCACATAACCCCTCAGGCTCAAATTCCGCCAGAGCTAGCTCTCATTGATTGTACTCTGGAGGAGCTCGAAGCAGATGAACCCAACTGGGATCTGCCATGGCGTCGCGATGTAACAGGAATGCCAGTAAAGAAGCAAGCTCGAGTAACGCCATCTTCTTCTCAGTCATCATCATCCTCCACTTCAATATTTCCCGTGTCCCCAGACTCTCGATTCTCTTCTCCGCCATCCTCATCCTCTACACCAGCCCTTCCAGTATTGTCATGGCCTGCAGGTCTGACTGTTGCTTGGCTATCGGAAGGATTCAATTGCATCTTCGATGATGCATCCTCATCACTTTCACCGCAACGACGCTTCGAGATGGAGTTTGGGCACACCTGGAACCCAGACAACTTCTATCTTCACTACAAAATCTGGTGAGCCATGCCGGAGGAAGATAAAGCAGCTGGAGCATTCCTCACTATGGACTGGATATCCTATGTACAATCTTGCGACTTCGTATTGTAATCTTCCCTTCGTCGCTACGTATTCTCACTTTATTCGTTTTGTAATATGGTTTGTTTGCTTTGTTGTTCAGTCATTCATTTAGGTACGCGCATTTACAGTAGTTTACAATAAGTAGTATTAAATGTACATTTTATTCGAGTTGTAAATGTCCAAGTCCAACTGAGCGCTTAGATAGGCAAGTGGCAGGCACATGTCAGAACAGATAAGAATGTTCTGCCAGACTATTGCCTTTTCCGGAATAGGGTTTATGGCGGAAACTGAGAAAGTGTGGCAAAGCTCTTCCAACCAAACTCTCACAACGGTGAGAGTTTTGTGCAAGTGTCACGTTGCGGAACTAAATCGGAGCTATAGCAAACAGCTCCTTCGCGTCCAGATGCTTTAAGTGGTCTCTTGTCTGGAGTCCCGCCACTCCAATCAATGCTGTCTTTCTGTCTTACCTTGGGCTTCAGAATTCATCTTGCATTCATTTGCCTGTTAATTTATATGTAAATTTAAGGACGTACACTTCATCATCCGGTGCCAGGTGAAGAAACTATCTACCCACTGAAATGCTCCTGGAGGAGCGTCGGCTTAACCTGCTTACTTGAACTCGTCTCGTGACACTGTTACTTGGCTTTGTAGGATTCAAGCATCAGTTAACACAACCTTCAAGTGAAACAGTTGAAAGAACATACCATCTCACAGTGTATCAGCAAAACCTGGATGATCCCATAGCAAAGTCCCCCTCTGTAGAGCACTCTACAGAACTACAGAGTTCTAAAGATTGCTATGAGTTGCTATGAGTTGCTATGGATTACTATAGGTGCTATAGTTTTCATACAGGTTTTGCTGATGGCCCTGGATTGGTGGAGATCCAAAGTGCCATTGCACTGAGCTAATCCAACACTGAAACCCAATGGTAATTGACAGCAATGGTGGTATTTGGACTTGAGGCTTTAATAAATCATTTACCTCCAGGCTGGTAGACCCATTTATCCCATATATACTGTGGGTCTTCATGATGATTTGCATAAATCTAGGGCACGTTTTCTTAAGAAAGTCGTTTTTACTTGAGAACTTCTCAAGTACGTCCTCAAGCAAACTTCTTCACCTTTGAGCATATGACTTTACTTTACTCTGAAAGTTTACTTAAGTGATCATTACTCAGATCGTTTACTTAAGATTCTTTGATATACTTAAGTCTTTTATTATTCAGAAAGTACTTGAGAAGGTATCTAAGTAGAAAGTACCCAAGAAATAGTAAAGAAAGTATGACGAAGAAGTCATAAGTCCTATACTTGAGTAAACTGCTCAGAAAGTACTTATGAAAGTATGTAAGTAGAGAAAGTACCCAAGCATAGTAAAGAAAGTATGAAGAAAAAATCATAAAGAAAACATTGCAAGATACTGAGAACATTGTACAAAGTACTTGAGAAAGTACTCAAGAAACAAAGAAAAGTACTTAAGCATCACTGCTTTTTGCGATGCTTTCTCTGCGTACCATCCGTTCCATCACTGTCTGCTTTGGTCTCCGCGATTTTTCGCTTGCTGCGATGAAGGGGCATGTGTGTGACGTCCACTTGTTCAGCCTGAACACCATCTTCAAGGTTTTTTGGCTCGTCATTACCCCCCGTTGTCACAGGCGAAGAGACATTCTCGTTCACAAGTGGTTGCTGTTTCTGCTTTCCTGCCTTGCGCCCCCGCATTTTCTTCGCACCCTTCTTCTCATTCGTCTTTGTAATGTCTGTGCCAACAGCGCCCTCGGGATCTGGACCACTGGAGGTGCCGGCATCTGTGTGGTTCATGCTGACATTGGCATCAGCGTCCGCGGGTGTGACCGTCGTTTCAGCAACAGGCGGGTCAGTTTCCTCAGGCGCGTCCATCCAATCTTCATCGTCATCTTCATCGTTGTGTATATTTTCGGGAGCTCCATTACTCTCATCCAGTGAGAGATCAACGGCAGTAGCTGAAGGTGAGGCCATCGCCGTATCCGTTAAAGGGGTCATTGGATGAGCTGCGTTGGGTGCGTTTGGCGATGGAATAGGGAGAGTGGGAGCCTCGGGGGTTTTCTGCTCAGTGGCGGCAAGTGGTGTGTGCAAATTGTCATCTGCCACCTTCGTAGATACAACCTCTGGCTTTGGTGTATGCAAATGAGCTACAGGAGCATCATCCGCGGTCATCGAAGAGACAGTCTTTGGCTCTGGGGTACCCAAATGAACAGGCGCAGGAATCGGCAGTGGAGCAATCTCGACATCTGCCACCAGACTGGGTTTCTTCAACACAAAAACTCTCCCTGAGCTGCAGTAGTTTGCCATGAGATATTCGAATAGATCCTGGAACCATCCCCCTGTGTTTGCAGCACTCTTGAGTTTCATGTGAGTCGGAAGTAGAGTGGGTTCGTAGTAATCATTCAGGTTGGTTTCGATGGCGTTGTAATCTACGGAGCCTGTATAGCCAGCTTGAACTACATTATAACAATAAGCGAAATATCTCAAGGGATCAACGGAAGACTTACACCAGATCGCGGTCATGAAATCTGGCTAAAAGACTTGGGCAGTCCAGCAGCATGACGGATTTCATACAAGAGTTCGCAGATTCTGGCATTGTTCACCGTACACTGTGCAGTCTTTGTGGCTGCACTGGAAGAGGAGGTTGCTTGCGAGCTTCGCGTTTTCGGAGTAGTAGCTTTAGGCATGATGTGATGAAGGAAAGCCTATGTGATACTTCAGTTACTGTATAACGAAAGCGAAGCATGTCACGTACCTTTGAACTTAATGTGATCAAGTAGCAGAGTTAAGGAGTGAAAGGTCCACGGTCGATGTAGAGGCGTTGTCTATAAGTGCACCAGCCAAGGATAATGTCATTGTTCCACCGACTTGTAGTTTTAGGTCTTTGCGGACCACTGGCCATTGTGAGGCCCTATTGGCCATGTCTATTGTCTCGTCAGCTTTGACTTGCCATTTCTGTTCGACTTCTTTGTAGGGTATATTTTTTGGAGACAAATTCTTTTGCATTGGACTAAGCGATACCAAAGGTTTTGAGACACTACGTATCACTAGACTACAACACTACAAAACTGGGACAGCATAGGAATGTAGCAATACCATAAGTTATAGTAGTAAAGATTCATACGCCATCCAGCCAGGCAGGAAAAATTTCCGCAGCAATGATCTTTAAGTTACAAAGACAATGCGGAGATACCGACTACACAGTGGCATTAGAAAGATGGAAAACAAAAACAGTAATTGTCCAAGCACGGACCTTAGTGATTCAGAATTCCACTAACCCAGCCGCAGGAAGATCCGATAACGGTGAGCAGTAAGGAAAATAAGCGAGAGTGCACAGCGGACTGCGTCCAAGGATGACGGACTCGAGGACTTGAGGGCTTGAACGTTTACAACGTTGCTGGACAGTGAGTAATGTTAGACTGCGACCGATGATGAGATTTAAGCAATGTACCTTTAGGACCGGTCCCCAAGTGCTCCGACAACGCCCGCACAATGCACGGGTTACTAGTGGCGATATGATCAGCAATGAAAAAGAGTTCAGCACAATGGATGGACTTTACAACGAACATTGAGGAGAAGATGCAAAAAGCTGTGCAGCAATCAGAAGCGCCAGAGTTCTTCCGGCCGTAAAAAAATTCTATGACTCACCTCGGTCATGTACATGCTGACTAATCATTTTTGCTCTACATCCCGAACATCCATCAAGGCAAGTCTTGAAGGAATATCCGTATGTAACATCGTCGTACTCATAGTTTAATTATTTGAATAATTCCTTGAGCGTAAAAAGACCCAAAGACGGTCAGAATAGTCGTCAGAACGACTGTAAGAAGCTCACAGGCAGAGAAGGACTACGCTTCTCCGTTTTCTGAGTCTCTAATCCTTGGAATACCTGCGCTGACGCGTTCTTTCTTTAGGCTTTGTTTCCTTAGGATGAGCAGTGAGCTGATAGCCGAAGTAGGTATATTTGTGCGTGTCCACAATACTTTGACCCACATCTACTAATTAACTCAGGATTATAGGCCGCAAGTCTTGTATTAGATCAGGCGGAGGTGGATGATACCCTCGACTTCGAGCATTCCTCCGATGAAGACTCTGAGGAGTGGCTTCGGCAACAGGCAGAATCGGTCCCTCTCCGCCCAAAAGACCGTGTTGATCGCCTCGACGAAGTAATTACACGTTGGTTGACTTTTGAAACCGAAAAATCGCTTCAACAACCCCCCACTCCAGCCCCGCCTTCTCAAAGTACCGACTCCCGCAATTCCCCTGCACCCATTTCAGCCTCCAATGTACCTCCACCCTCCGTTCCACAAGTAGTGGTCGACTTCCTGCTCGATAAAATCACTTCCAACTTGCCTCCCTCGACTTCTCCTGCAGCTCGTGCATGGAATCTTCTGCACAGCTTCATGACAGACGAGAAACCGCCCTCCGGCGATGAAGTCAAAACGTCCTTGGACGAACTTCAAGTTGGTGAGGAGTGGCATGCCATGAGGATCCGTATCATGCAAGTCGAGCCAGACGACGCTGAAGCTGCGCGGATGTTATTGGCCCAACTAGAAAAAATGAAGCCAGCGGAGCAGGTAGTTGCAGAGCAGGAGGTTGATCCGAAAGTCAACACTTCTCTGGAACCCCTCCTGCTAGATGATGAGGATGATCCAACCTCTGAGGAACACGATGAGCTAGAGGGCCTGGCCGCTCTTGTTGCTCACGCTGCCATGTTGGAAGATTGTGAAGTATTTTACGTTCGTTGTCAGGTATGGAATTAATGTTTCGGTTTATATTCTGTTCTGATAACATTAAAAGCAAGGGACAGAATCCGACATTGTACAGCGTATCCAGCGTGACTCCTGCAACGGAAAGGCTCCTCCAGGTCTCCGAGGCGCTTTTCCTTCCATGCTTCCGGGAGGCCTTTATATCCAAATGACTTCCATGCTACAGATGCATACGCAAGCATCCTCCTACTTTCGAACCATCTATGGTTTCAAATATCCTCGCAAGCCAATCATTTTGCACCCATCTGATACCATCGTGCTCCCCCCTTCAAAGGACGTGCACTTGCTGATGCCCATACCCATACATCATCGTGTTGTGGATGCATCTCAGCTCATTGAACAGAGGTGACTCTGAGATATTCCGCAACCGCAAACTTGGATATTGGCCAAGAAGGGACGGTACCGAGGTGACATTGGTGTAGTTTTGGACACCGAATACACTAATGGTCTGGACTTAGACCGAAATAATCAGATACTTGTGGGATTCCTGCCTTGACTGGCTCTGACAGAGTGACCCCATAAGAGACCCAAAGTATTGCACTTGCAGTCTGAAGAGGGATCGTCACAACACGCATCGACAATAGTATCGGCTTTGCCAGTCAATGGAAAGCGTCGAGCTGCGCAGCCTCGTAGGGCAAAGGTGTATCAGGGCTCTGAGTCCATCCTTTCATTTGCTGTCCGTAATTCCATACCATGTTCGAAGATCCAATGTTATCAATGCAAACGTCCGAGGGCGTGTAATCACTTATCCAAGGTCTATACAATGAGCGGTCAAACTGTCACTGACAGCGGTATTGCATTGGTCGTTCTCAATCATGTCGACATGCAGGAGGCCACTACTATTCTCGCCAAGGATCTTAGTCAGTGGCTGAAATGTCTACCTGACTTGATCAGTAGTCGATGGCCTTTGCCCAGCTCTTGGTTCTTTGATCACGGTGAAAGAGTACAACTGGCTCTTCACTATGGGCCTTTTACTCGAGATGCAGAGATTGACGATGAGATTACAAGCGGTTCTGAAGGCTGGATAGAGTGCGTTCACTCCTCAGGGTGCGACGTCGCCTTCATCAACCAGGCCAATGCTCCGAGTCTCGACGATGATCTCACTGTTTTGGGAGTATGGTTTATACCATTTCGATTCTTGATCAAGGTCATGCAAGTGGGGTCGAGAGTTGAAGTCTTGTTGCTTGTGAAGGGCTGGTGGTTGCGGTTGGCGATGTTATTGCTGTCAAGTTCGACGGCAGTGATGATCTTACACATTCTTTCCACGCCAACAGCCTCAAAAATCTTTCCTTAATGCCCCAAATCCATCTCGCTCATGAACCCTATCATCCTCGCAATGAACTGCCGGCTATGGGCCAGCCCGGTACTAGCAACTCTCTTATCGATACATCGACGGGACGTATACCTTGGGCCAATACAGAAATCAAAGTTGTTGGCGTTGAGAACAACAACTTTGCTCAGATGCACAAGGGTTCTCTTGGACATGTTATGGATGTTGTCAAAAACTCGTCAATGAAAAGCGGCATTGGTATACTTGTGCGTTTCGATGCCCCTTCCACATCGCCCAATACTTTATTTGACTTTGATCGTATTCGTTGACGCGATAATGACTGTTTCCTCGCCTATTCACTTGATGCTGCATCTTACTTTCAATTCAAGCCAGGTTACATTCCAACCCACTCTCTGGCGGAGATCCATCATGTGTATGGCCATCCCAAAAGGATCATGCAGATTCAGAATGAGCGGCTGAGTGAGGTGCGGAAAAAGTTGGAAGACAAGGAAAGGGCAAAGGATGCTGCCCGTGAGCGACTGGCAATCCCAAGTTTTGGCAACCAACTAGAAAATGCTACGTTCACACAAGGGGGGCTCCACTCACACTCAGAGCTGGAACCCCACCCCCATGGACAGATTGGATCGATGATCCCGAAATTATGAAGGTATTGCCTCGGGGGAAGGTTTTCGTAGCTTTACAGGGGCAAGATGATGATGTGGAAGTGGTCATCTCTTTGCAGGATGGTCTCAACGAAGCAGTATACCTGGTAAAGCCCAAAGGTCAAGCTCCCATAAAGACCATCATCACTGCCCAACATCTCGACCCCTCAAAGTGCTCTCATACTGCAGCTAATTCATATAGCTCAAAGTTGTTCTTAGTGTGCAGCAGAGAGCATGCTGGAAAACTGGGACGCGCTGTATTTTGGGGTGCAGCTGATGATATTGTTCTTAAGCCTGTTTGACATGAATGCCAGGAGAAGGGAAAGAAAATCAAAACAAGACGTTTTCAGGAAATCCCTGTGGATGGTCCTTTGCTACGAGTATCGCAACTCGTCTGTGCACATGTCCCTATGATGCTGGATGAGGATAAGGCAGGGAAGGGTGCCATTGCAATAACGCAGCTACAGGACATCCTTGAAAAGCAGCTACTTGGAATGCAGATTACAGACAACAAGAGGGCTCTTTTAGGAGAATAGATTCTTGTGTAGATAATGTATTTTTTGGTCGATTAAGCACATTTGTATTGCTAAATCATTTTTTTGTAACTTATTTTCTTATAGGACTTCGATGTATATAGCAATATATGGGTGGACCATAATTCATTGTATTATTGTATTTGTAAATGAAAAATATCTCGGTTTTCTGTTAACAATAAGAGTTGACTGAACTGCTTTGACCACCAGATTGGGAATCAGGTTCAGATCGTCCGAGATGACGTTAAACTAAGGACAATAACTACTTTTGGTGGCCTCAAGTCTTTGGTGCGTTATTTCATTGTTCGTCTGAATCCAGTAGCTCAACAAATTCATGTAGTGTGGCGCCATGTACCTTTCTTGCTGTCCCATCTGTTTCTGTCCCAACCATCATGCCGAGGGGTCTCAAGCGAGGTGCAGCCCTCTCACAGCTCTCCACTGCTCCCAACAAAGGCCTCTCGGTCAAGCGTTTATGCTTTGATCAAGACCGCATCGAGTTTGTCGATAATACACAATCTAGCATGCAAATGGTGTTCCGAGTCACTACTAGCGGGCCTCCCAAACCTGTCCCTGCTGCTATATCTTCACCTCCGATAGCTACCAGCCCGGAAGCTCAATGCAACAACCCCCCACAGGACAGTCCCGGCAATCACAGTAAACCCAAACAACCTCATAAACCTCCTTCGCAGGACTTTGTTGACAGCGCGACACTCCTAATCATGCTCCTCATAATGCATGAATACGACCCGACATTGAAACACCTTGTTCTTGTGGGAAAGGTGTTAGAACTGTGCAATGCCAGGACTGTCAAGAGTACGAGCTCTCGTGCCAGGATTGTTGGATCAGTAACCATCTCAGTAATCCTTGGCATTGGGCTCGTGTCTGGAAAGGTTCATTCTTTGTTCGAAGCGATATCAGCACTTTACACGAGCGCTACACTGTTCAGCTCGGACATCATGGCAAAGCATGTCCTACACTTGACAAGCCCAAACCGGTGAAATTCACAGTCACACACTCTAATGGGGTTCACGGTACATATATTTCGTTTTGTAACTGTGGCCGAGTTTCTCGTGTCGAGCAGCTCATGCGAGCTCGGCTTTTCCCAGCTTCCGTAGCAGAGCCGGAGACCGCGTTCACCTTTACAGTGATGCAAGAATATGACCTACAGAGTCTGCAGGGCAAGATTGTGGCTTACAACTACTTTCTGAGCCTGTGTCGTCTCACGGATAATGTCCACACGGACCAAGTTAATGTAAGTTATGCTCATGTACTTAAATACCACAGTTCTAACGTATCGACCTTAACTATCCCAGGATCCTTACCAGCCATTCATGCTTGCAGCACGCGCATGGAGGTACTTCAAAGCACAGATACGCCTTGGCGGGATTTTCAATTTGAATAAGCGATACCTTCCGCATCGTCCGCCAGAGGCGATGATCAATTATTGCCCTATATGCCCAGATCCAGCAACTAATATGCTCGGCGATTGGGAGAAAACTCCATTACACTTACGGTATGCCATTCCTGTGCACTAGGGTTCTTTCACTTACTGTTATGTCGTTGCGTATCAGCCATTTAATCATGATGAGCACAGCGAGCGATGGCAACTTCAAACTCAGTCAATTCCACAAGAACAGCGGAGCGGATGACAAGTCGATGTTCAGGGGAAACTCTTACTTTCCACCTGTACAGCCCTACAAGGAGTTTCTGGCAAGCACAAAAAAATCTGCCTATGTGGTGAGTAATTGGAGCGTTTTGGTTTGATTCACAGACTCAGTTGGTGTAGTCAACAGCGTCAGAATGCGGCCATAGAATATACGGTGAGCGCTGACTTGGACTAGAAAATATCCTGATGGCTAACAGATGCAATAGGGCAGATATAAATGAATCTGTAGCCGTCCTACAACATTTCTACACTGAACGAGATGAGCTACATATTGAGGAGCTCCGTGACCGACTAACTCAGGTCCTCAAGGAATTCCGCGTGCACCAGGCTGTCGTGATGGCAGATCTACCACCGGAGTTGTTTGCGCACAACCTATCAGACAGAGGTCCGGAAGATTTCTCCTTGGGGCTCCCTTCGAACCTGTCAGTGAACGAGTGATGCAAGTACGGCCTTGCAGCATTGGCTGACCAGGAAGTTCGTTTACGAGAAGCACAACTTCACAGCACCATTTCAAGCCTCAAGCATACCGTTAACCGACTACTATCACTTCTCAACTATACGGACAAGAACGTAGACTCAGAGAAGCTTCGGACACGTACGGGCAAATCAATCATGAAGGCTATCATCGCACGAGATATAGGAATCGTGGCATATAATGAGTACCGCCAGGCTTTGATTTCACTCCAGGCTCTGAAGGACTCATTGTCAATGTATCCACACCTCGCCACTTCTGATACCTTCAAGAAGGATGTCAATCACAAACGAAGGGTGGGAGACTCAAAGCGACGCGAGGGAATTTTATGGACTGTTGGCGAGGCGCACAAGAGACTAGCTGAGACGGAGTTGGGAGAAGACATCAGCAAAAACTGTTTTGGGCCCAGGAGGATCTAAGGTCACCTAGTCCTCTTAGGCAACCTGAGGCATCCTAGTTGGCCCAGGAAAAAGGGTAAAACTTTGGACACCTCAGGTATCCTAGTCATCCTAGGTGTCCTGGGAGATCCTGGGGCATCCTGGGGCATCCTGAGGCATCCTGAGGCATCCTGGGATGAAACTTTTATCCTAGGATGCCTCAGGATGCCCCAGGATGACTAGGATACCTGAGGTGTCCAAAGTTTTACCCTTTTTCCTGGGCCAACTAGGATGCCTCAGGTTGCCTAAGAGGACTAGGTGACCTTAGATCCTCCTGGGCCTAAAACAGTTTTTTCTGATGGACCTGCCAACAGGTATTTGTGGACATGCGGAAAAGGTCGAGCTCAGGACAGCGACACAGCTTACTAAACGCCAACGTACGTCTACTTATTTTTTTTTCCTGACAGCGAGCTTACGGTCTTCTTTCTGCAGAACCTTGTCCGGGCAATGTACAGGCCAAGACGTCAACCGCCCCTAAAGAATCGACAAACGTGAGCTGTGGTGCGTCGGAGAGCGGCTCTTCAACACTGGTCCACTAACCTGATATTTTAGTAAGCGAGGACAAGCAAGGCTCGCTATGGTCGCTTGGACAGCGGGCAGCCTCGGACTTGAACAACACGGATGAATGGGAGACGGAAGGTGCACTATCTTTCTGTTCCTGCCAAGTCCAAGTCCAATCTCTTTATCTCTTTAGGCAATGCAATTTTGTGGTACCGCGCAGAAGCCAACATGTACCGGTGGCTCGAAACTTTTGAGCAGCAGCATGTGGAGCTTCAACGGTACATTCTCCACTGTAGCTCCATGTCCCGCATCTGGACATCTGCCGCGAGTGAGGTCTGCATTGATGAACTTGCTCAAACCTCTTCAGAGGTTGCTGCCTTGCGCGCGCGCGCTACACGGCAAGCTGCTATCTTTGACGACCTAGGAGGCCTTGCTCGGGCAAAATTCACAGAGGTAGGACATCCAGCCTTTGTCATCAGCAAAAACTGTTTTGGGCCCAGGAGGATCTAAGGTCACCTAGTCCTCTTAAGCAACCTGAGGCATCCTAGTTGGCCCAGTAAAAAGGGTAAAACTTTGGACACCTGAGGTATCCTAGTCATCCTAGGTGTCCTGGGATGTCCTGGGGTATCCTGGGGCATCCTGGGGCATCCTGGGGCATCCTAGGATAAAAGTTCCATCCCAGGATGCCTCAGGATGCCCCAGGATGCCCCAGGACATCCCAGGATCTCCCAGGACACCTAGGATGACTAGGATACCTGAGGTATCCAAAGTTTTACCCTTTTTCCTGGGCCAACTAGGATGCTTCAGGTTGCCTAAGAGGACTAGGTGACCTTAGATGCTCCTGGGCCCAAAACAGTTTTTTCTGATGGTGAATTTTGAGGTGCACCTGGCGGGTCTGGTTGTGGAATTCCGTGAAGATCAGCTCAAGTGGATGAGTGATTTAGATATTGTACGAGCAGATGTGGTAAGTGGTCTCATATTAAATTTCTTTGGGGTCTAATTAATCGCTAATTGCAGGTCTTCGGCTCAGACATGGGCGGAATGTACGCGAACCCAGTTCCAAAGAGAACAAGGTGCGAGATTCAATATTCTTACTTGACTATTACTTACTATGATATTTCTCCCTAAGGCCCTCGTGAGTACATACAACCTTTACTTTGCTTTAGTGTAGGCAAAATATTTCTCAACATTTGCGTTTTGTCTTCTTACTCTATTGGTATCTTTACTTTGTCACTTTTCTTACCTTGTTCATCCTACTTAAGTAAGCCATATGTGAGAAGTATTTACTTTTAAGTATTTCTAAGCAACTTTATTTATAGTTCTGATTAAGTCGTTTCTTGCATTGTAATTAACTTTCTTGAGTTCTTACTTAGTATGTACTTAGAAGATTCGAAATTTTCAAAGTATTACTGTCTAATCCTCAAGTAAAGCAGATATCTATTTTCTCAAGGACTTACTTAGAACGTACTTAGAAAATCTGAAAGTACTAATGCTCAATAGAAAGTTTTTTTCTTGTCTTCAACTAAAGGAAATACTCAAGTTGTACTTAAGTATACTTAAGTATAAAACGACTTTCTTGAGAAAACCTGCCCTGGTACTTGGATTTGCAGTATATATGAAGCTGCACACTTCTGATCAATACCACAGTCTGGCACAGGAGCACTTTCACAGTCATGACCACATCCTGGGGGCCTGGAGTGTCAGTCATAAGATTTATTCTTATTCTGACTATGCTCATGGTCTTTGTTTGTCTGCTATTGAGTCCTGAAAGTATGACTTGAATGTTGAGGATTGGACTGGAAGTGAACTATGTTTCAGCTATTACCATATGCATCAGCAAAAATGCTCTGGGCCCTAGGTTACTAAGGGGGACTAGACATTACCTCAGGTATCCTAGGCCCCCTAGGTTTCCCAGGTCATCTAGATTTATCCCCTTTTCTTCTGCCTTTTCAGGTTGCCAAGAGTAACCTATGTCAACCTGAGATAGCCTGAGGTAACCTGAGGTAACCTGAGTAAACCTGAGAGAGCCTGACACAGCCTGAGCAACCTGAGGTAACCTGAGGTAGCCTGAGGGTGTCTACAAGGGGTGTTCAAAAATAAGACCAATATGACCTTGGGGGGGGGAGGGGGTCTAAGAAGTTCTTATGACCAAAAGATTTTCGGTACTGTAGAGTCTCTGGGGGGTGTTCTATGTCATTTCACCCCCTGAAATATGGCAGTATAAACCATTTAAAGCACTCAGTATCTCAAATCTCCCTAAAAACATGGATTTTATAGGGTACAATCCAATTTTCTACCAATTTATTAAAATTATTGTTGATGTAAGACCACTTACACCAGGTTGAATTGAAATTAGACTAACTGTTGAGTGTTAAATTGCCTCTGGAAATGATGTGTAAAGGTGCAAAGGAGGAAAAATTGTTATGTAATACAAATGTGAAGTTGAAGTGTGGGAAGACTTTGCTACATATGGGCTGTGGGAGGGGGGGGGGGGGCTTCAAGAATCCTTATGACCAAAAAACAAGGTCATGTCAGGCCTTAGTGGATTGAACACCCCTTGGGTGTCTATCATAGGTAATAGTGTGCAAAAACATCTCATTATTCAACTTTCTTTACACTTAGTCTTACCACTCAATGTAGCTCAACTTATACTATTTCATTATTCTTATTATTATTACTCTCAAATTTTCTTAAACTCATTTAATGAAGAAGCTTCTTAATGTCTCATTGGCTTTGACTTACATCTTGGAACAGCTCACTTAAGTTATTTAGACTCAATTTTAAGTGTAGTAAGCTTAAGAAGTAATCTGTTGTATTCTTGATGAATGTGATTTGACCCCATCAACAGATTTTTGATTATACGCAGTTCACAGGTGCCCACGTGGTTCGGCGCTTATTTAAGCGCCTATTTCCCGCAATTAGTTATAACTTTAATCTGTAGGTGATTTATCAAGCAAGTGTGATGTCTGCTTTTTATTACAGAATATCTATATATTTAATAGCTTGAAACCATTTAGGCTCTTTAGGTTGTATAAAATTAAGCCAAGTCTCAGACTGCCTTAGGTTGCTTGCTCAGGCTTCCTCAGGTTCACCCAGGTTAACCCTATGGGGTGACTTCAGGGTACCTCAGAGGGTAGCTGCCAATAACCTGAGTTACCCTGGTCACCCAAGCTACCCAGGCTACCTGAGGTTGGTCTATAGGGTAACCTCAGGTCACCCAGGCTGCTCAGGCTACCTCAGGCCCAGAGCATTTTTGCTGATGTGCAATCTGTTCCTCATTTTTGTTTGATGCTGATGTTACCATTCACCTTTAGAAATTTTGGTCTTCTGCCACTAGATGAAGGCACTAACTATGACCTAGCTCCCCCTATGATTTATTTTGATGCATGACAAATGGGGCTCTGGATGTGTAGTGTAGGGCATGGGCATGTCAGGCATAGTCAGGTCCTGGGTCGGGTGGTGCAAACCAGGTCAGGCCGGGTGGCAATTTCAGTGCCTGAGACTTTCCCGAGGTGCCTGGCACTAATTTAGCGCTGGAATTTTGAACCTGTATAGTTGATTTGGTTTGGCTTATGTACACAAAAAAAGGAAAACAAAAACTTCATCCATATCTTTGTCCAACATGTGAGGAAAAAAACAAAAACAAAACTCTGATACGCCGGGCCGCCTCCCCAAGATAGCAAAAACAGTTGCATCGGGACTACGTTGACGCAAACAGATAGTAGTTGACAGTGGTATGTTAACATTATACATACATTCATTGTCAAACTCTATTGGATTTTGATTGGTACATAAATGATGAAGTTAGTAATGGAACTGGAACATCAGCTCGACACTCACCACAGGCATCATCTGCACAAATTTCTTCTAATGGTAGACATCCCTTGTCTGATAATAATGTCTCTGTAATCGATGTAGATGCCAATGATGATGGGAAAGCAGAAGAGGAAATGGAGGGGAAAACTAAACAACAAATAAAGTATTGGCGTGAGTATCTTCACCCAAAAATAAACTAAAGCTCACCTTTACCACAGATGAAAAAATTCCAAGCATGAAGCTGGGATCTATGAATTCTACCACCCTGATCCAGAAGTCCTATTTGACCACAATGGAGAGGCTGAATATGCTGTCTTCAGCTGCACATCTTGCCAAGCAACTGTCAAACAGGGATTGCAGACCCAAGATCAAGCTTGAACCGGTCAGTACATGAATTATCATAATATAAAATGCTTACTTGCAAAATAGGCCAGCTAACTACGCATGCAAAAAAATGCTGGGATGCTGAGACCATGGATGCCGTCAAAAGGTCAAAAGTCAGTAAAGCCCAGGATTTAGTCAAGAATTTCGCGCAGCAAAAGCTTACCTTAGTGTTACATGTGGCAAAAGGATGGGCCAATTTACATTCCACCGCCCATCATTGAATGATGAGACATGGTGCATAAAATAATTCTTGAGATTGTTCAACAATAAATGAACATCTACAACAGTGTTGTAATGGCGCGCTGGGTGGCAGAAAGTGCTCGGCCATTTCAAGTCATTGCAGACCACAGATATCAATGGCTCCAACATGCTGGATGTCCAGAGCATTATATACCTAGCCAGGAGACAGTTGGGAGGGATGTGAAGGCTCTGTTCAATAAGACAAAAGAAACAATTGCTGAAGAGTTGCAGGTAAGCAATTTAGATAACAACAAGAACTTTTGTATACTCACAGCGGATGTCAGGAATATGATGGTGAAATTGCTATCATGTTGGACACGTGGAAATCCCCTAATCATTGCCCATTCATGAGTATAATGGGTAGTTGGTTAAGAAAAGGAAAAGATGGCAAGGAGGAACTCATCACTCACTAGCTTGATTTTGTTGAATTGCTGTTCTCACACAGTGGTTGTGACATGGCTGACGCTGTCGCTGAATGTCTGAAAGTCTACGGAATTGAGAATAAGGTCAGTCTTTGGATATAAAAGTAAAAAAAATGCTAACATACAGTAATAGGTGATTGCATTGACTTGCGATAATGCTTCTGCAAACACCACCATGGTAGAGGAGCTTGCAACCCTTCTTCCAAGATTTCTGGGGGCCAAAGTGCATGTCCAATGCTTTGCACATACAGTGAATCTCGCCGCAAGGGGTGTGCTTCATCCATTTGAGGAGAAGAAACCAAATGCAAAGGAACCAAATGAGGAAGTTCAGAATGTTGCTGAGGATTTGGAAAGGGTTTTTGGGATGGAGGAGCTTGAGGCTGGTCTCAAAGACCTCGAAGAGAATGGCATTCAGGGTGTTGATGATGAGGATGGGTTTGTGGATATTCTAGCTGGTATGACAGAGCTCGAGAGGGAAGAGTGGGAGAGTGAAGTAAAGCTGCTTTGTAATACACTCAGAAAGGTGATCTAATTCTCCCAGCCAATTCAACCATAATTCCCAGTTTCGGCAAACTCCCCAATCGTAAATTATTCCCATTAAAGGAAATTCTGTATGGATTGGTTTCAATATGAATTTGTTGCTGATAGCTTTCTGCTACGCAGTTTTTTTCTTCGCAATCCCCGAATATTTCAGCTGTCATTCCTGCTATGGATAAAATCAATGAAACTTTTACCACTAGCATTGTTAATGAATGTCTTCTATCAGCTCCCCTTTGTCATGCTCTCCTAATTGGTAAACGAGCCATGAACAAGTACTACCAGCTCACTGACAATTCAGATATCTACCGGATTTCTATGGGTATTTTTTTTCATTTCTGCCTGCTATTGTTGCTGATTTAAGCCCGTATTGTAGTTCTCCATCTGTCCTTCAAGCTCTCTTACTTTTGGCAAGCACAGTGGGAGGATGAGTGGATTCACGCAGCTGTTGAAGTAACTTGGAACGCTTGGGGGTGATTCAAACCTGTTGAGGTTGCTACAACCGCAGCCAAGGGGGCCAACACAGTGCGTATTAATCTTTTTTATTTTATTTTATTCTCATACTGTTTTGAGAACCGGGTGGTCACAAAGTCTTCAAACATTTTTGTATCATATATGGATGAGCAAACTAGTGCCGCATTACCCAGCAGCAGTGTCAACAAATTTGATCGATACCTTCAAGATAGCTGCATACCAACGAAGGACCCTCTGGGCTGGTGGATAATGAACCATTGTGTGTATCCCAATTTGTTGAAGCTGGCAGTATCAGTTCATTCAACACTGGGTGAGTCCTTGTATTATCTTCAGATTGCTTTGGATTAATTAATTGTATTTCAGCATCAAGTGTACCTGTTGAGCGCAGCTTTTCCTGAGGCCAAATCCTTATACCCCATCTCCGCAACCATCTTCAGGCATTGACTATTCGGGCACTAATGTGCCTTGGTGACTGGTCTTGGCAGGACCTATTCTTGAATGATGAGCTGGTTGACTTTCTTGAGGAGGCCAAGAAGGAATGAGCAAAGAAAAAAATGAGGATGTTGAGGATAACAATGAGGACATCTTGGCCTTCCTTGACAACGAGTAGTAAATTTCAGTATCTATGGTAGATAAAAGTTCTTTATATTGTTACTTATATCATTTGCCAATGCAAATTGAGGACACTGAAAATTGTCGGGTTGGGCTGGGCCCAGCAATGCCGGGGCACCCGGACCCAATGTTTTGGGCTCGGGTCGGGCTGGTGTATTTGTGCCTGAACCCAACCCAAGCCCTACACTACCTTGGGCTGCTCATATTTCTGGAGCAATTGAAGGGCTGCCTCATAGGGGGGGGGGGGGGGGGTGCCAGAGCTGATAACTACGCACTTTGGAAGGCTCCCAAGTGCTCATACAAGCAAGATGAGCTCAATGCAAATGGTGACAATGATGAGGATGATTATGACTGCCCAGTCAAACGCTGAAGAGTAGTGAAATGCTCTATTTGTTGTCAGCCTGGTCACCAAAGGGAAAAATGTCCAATGATCCCACAATTGTAATTGTTAGTACTAGTTAGAAGAATATTCTTATTAATAGTGTTGGTCATTTTTTGTACTGCACTGGTGGGTGAGCAAAATTAATATATTGTTACTTGTGACACTTCCAGGCTGCCCTTTGGTGGTCCCATGGAGGTCCGGAAGGGTTGTGGGATAAGGTTCTCTGAGAATGGGGTTGCAACTGGGCTGTCAACAATCAAGGGGGTTTTTGAGTTGATCCTTTGTTGAGTTGGCATACTTGACCTGTGCCTTGGTGTTCATATTTTCCCCTCAATTAATTCAGCACATTGGCATACATTAGTTGGCTTTTCACAACCTTCCTCCAATACAAACCATGTTCCTCTGCCAATTGCTTTCTTTTATGAATCAAGTAGTAGTAGAGGGAACCTTTGATAACTTCCTTCCTCACATTCATTAAACCTTTTGGATTAAATCTGATCTGGGTGATTGTGGTTTAGTTGGTTTTCAAACCTAGCACAAATCTAACTCATTAAGGGGTTTTGGGTATTGGGCTTAAATCAGCAAAATGTGTTTAGTGTGGCCAGTGTGTGATAGAACTTACTGGAGCTTACCAGCACCTCCTCCAGCATCCCAGGACACAGGAGGTCCTGGAATCACTGGAGAGGGTACTTAAGGCATTGGTAGGCACTGGATGGTGCCATCCAGTGTTGTGCAGCACTGGAGCTGTGCTGGAGCCACTGGTGCTTATCTTGTCTATATACAGCCCAACACTTCAGGCAACCACTATATATGACCTAGTTAGTATAGAAAAATGAGGTGTATAAACTATCCTTAGAGGCCACCCAGTATTTAAAATACTGTATTTTAATTAGGCAGCTGCCCACCTCTGTCCAAATCATTCCAGGCAGCAGCCCACTGATCCTGGCTTGATCAAAAATCATCACCCTGCCCAGTCTGGCAGCTACCTGCTTTAACATTAATCTTGGGCAGCTGCCCATTTTACTATTAACATTGGGAAACTGACACCTCACTGTTAACCCTGGGCAACTGCTCACTTTACTATGAAGCTTGGGCAGCTGCCTACTTTTAAACTTAATTATTGAGTCCACTTGCTACACCCACCTTACTTTACTCTAAGTAATTTTGAATGCAAAGAACACCAGTCTCCATATTACTCTACAATGCCTTCAGTATTCAACATTACCCTGTAGTTCTCAGATATGATAAGACCATCTACATCCTACATCAGAGAACTTGACATATACTGGTAATGTGTACTGATAAGTCAAAGCTTAAGGCTAATCACATGCTTTTAGGCCCATGACGGCAAGCTTGCAATTGCAATTGATTGCTGGATGTCACCCAATCATTGTGCTTGGATGAGTATCACCATTTCACAGACCAGGAAGGGAAAAGATGGCAAGGAGGAGCTTGTTACACTTACTAGATTTTATCAGGCTTCCTTGTTCCCATTCAGGCATTAACATGGCTGAAGCACTAGCAAAGGTCCTAAAAGAATATGGCATCAAGGACAAGGTTATTTGTAATAGCTACAAGGAGTTCAGATGCTAACATACCATAAGATCGTCTCCATCACCTGCGACAATGCTTCTGCAAATACAGCAATATTTGATGAGCTGCCAAAATTCATCCCTTCATTTGCTGGGGCTAATGCTCATGTACCTTGCTTTGCACATACCATAAATCTGACAGCAAAAGGGGTTCTGGTCCATTCGAGCCCAAAAAGCTGAAGGCCAGCTTGTCAGAACCAGGTGCTGATATCAATCCCACTGAACTTGTTGGACTTGATGAGACTGGTATAGAGGAGCTCTGTACCAAGCTACGAGACCTTGAAGAGAATAGTGAACAGGAAAAAGATGATCTTGAAGGATTTATTGAAGTGCTTGATGAGATGTTGGATGCTGAGAGAGATGAATGGAAGAAGGCCGTCCACCCTTTATGTAGTGCTTTGGAAGGTAATGTGTTGCTATGTGGCACTATTTATCTACAGCTTCGAACTGCCAGCTCACAGTGCTGCCGCTGCATCTCATTCAAGATTATAAACTCTCCAACTTTGCTCCTCCCTCGATGGCATGAAACAGTCACTGGCACCAACTTCAAGGACCACATTCTTCCTTGTGATGTTTCTACTTGGTGGAATTCAATCTTTGACATGCTGTCTGCGTTTATCAAAATTAAACAATTTGTGGTACAGTTTTTGGATCAGGCCTCAAATGGTTTATTGGAATATAATCTTGAGGAGGAGGAATGGGATGCTGCTATTGATTTAGTGAAGGCCTTGAAAGTACATGTACATCTACCTCTTTCTCATCATTAAACTCACTGTATCTGTTAAATACTAAAGGATGTGACTACATACTTTTCCTCAAACTCACCAGACATTTTGGCTGTGATTCCTGCAATGGATGCTATTGACAAGGCTTTTGCATCCGGAAAGGCTGACAATCATGAGCTATGTGCTCCTCTTCACCATGCACTCACTATCAGAAAGAAGACCCTTAACAAATACTATGCTCTCACTGATAATTCTGACATTTATTGTATTGCTATGGGTGTGTATTCTCTACCCATACATTGCCGTCTACTGATCCAGTGTCTAGTTCTGCACCCTTCTCTGAAATTATCATACTTCAACCATCTCAACTGGCCAGAAGGTTGGATTGATGATGCCATGAATGTAACTTGCATTGCTTGGACCTCCCACTACAAACCTTCAATGTCTTCAGCCATGACAGCAATATCCTCTGAGCCAAATGTAAGCCTTTTAGTTTATTATCATTTTGATTTATTCTCACTTGGAATTAGGAGTGTACCACCACACATGCTTCCTCTTCATCAAACTCATTCCTATCACTTATGGCAAGGCAAATCTGAATCTCTACACCTGTTGGTAATGCTGACAAGTTGGATTGTTACCTTGTGGATAGTTGTGTCCCAACCAACAATCCACTCCAATGGTGGATCATGAACCAAAAGGTCTATCCCAACCTGTCAAAGTTGGCTATCTCAATCCACAGCATTCCCGGTATGTGTTCCTCTTAATGTCAATGCTTTTGCAGCTTCTTCAGTCTCAGTTGAACAAACTTTTTCATGTGGCTGTAACCTCATTTTGCATTGTTGCAACCATCTCCAATTCTCTGTGCATTAACAAAACAAGCATTGATGTGCTTTGGAGACTGGTCTCATGAAGATTTTATTACCAATGATGAACTCATTGATTTTCTTGATGATACTTCACCTTCTTCTCTTGCAAACAACAACGATATGCTAGACGACTTTGTTGATGATACATCAGAAAAAATTGTTTTTCGCCCAGGAAGATCCAAGGTCACCCAGTCCTCTTAGGCAGCCTGAGGCAACCTAGTTGGCCCAGGAAAAAGGGTAAAACTTGGACACCTCAGGTATCCTAGTCATCCTAGGTGTCCCAGGATGTCCTAGGATGTCTCAGTATGTCCCAGGACACCTAGGATGACTAGGATACCTGAGGTGTCCAAAGTTTTACCCTTTTTCCTGGGCCAACTAGGTTGCTTCAGGTTGCCTAAGAGGACTAGGTTACCTTGGATCCTCCTGGGCTCAAAACAGTGTTTTGCTGATGTGCCTTTTAGTACATACTTGAATATATATTACTTTGCATTGAAATACTTACAATTAACTGGTGTTGTAAATAAGTGACCCAACCCATAACCCATTAAGACAGGTAACCCAGTCCTGAGTGTGTCAGGTTTAGGTTTTTTAGGGTTGGGATGGGCTGAGTTCGGGTGTCCCGAACCCAACCCAAGCCACACACTAGAGGTGGGCAGCTGCCTGACTAAAATACTGGGGGCAGAATGCCCAAAAAAGGTACCTCTTAGGATAGTTTATGGACATCATTTTTCTATCCTAACTAGGTCATATATAGTGGTTGCCTGAAGTGTATTCCTTGGATATGCAAAGTCATTTGTTGAGTTGGCATACTTGACCTGTGCCTCAGTGTTTGTAATTTCTCCCTGATTAGTTCAGTGTGTTGGCATACATTAGTTGGCTTTTCACAACCTTCCTCCAATACAAACCTTGTTCATTTGCACTGCCTGTGCCTTTGTTGAGTGCTTTATTTTAAAAATTGAATAGTAGAAGAGGGAACCTTTGACAACCTCCTTCCTTGCATTAATTGTACCTTTCATATTAAATCTGATTGGGGTGATTGTTGTTTGGTTGGTTTTCATAGAATGATGACAACAGTATTTACCTACAAGTAAGTATCAGTAAGTACTAAGTACTAGGATTTTTTAACTTTGAATCTCTCCTGAGATCCAGTCTCTTGCAGACTTCATTGCAATTTATCAAGACCTAGTTGATCTTGGAAGTGACTTTCATATGCATGACAGACACTGCTTTGGAGTCATTGATGTGGAGGTGTAGAGCTGTGATTGGAGATACACTACAGGGATGTTTCACTATCTCTTCCCTGTATTTAGCTTTGGCTTCCACATCAGATGTGAGAGAAGACAGTAGCAGAGGGGATGTACACAATCCCACACAATTTCATGCCATATCCTCTTCTCAACCACATTCCTATCCCTCTCGCACCCACTTGCACCTGGCATGCTTGTCTAACACACAATTCCCCAGTCCAAACCTGCACCCACATTCCCACATTCCTTTTTTAGCCCACCCACTCCCTGTTTGGCTCCATTGTCTACAGGCCCACATTACACACCTACTTTCCACAATGCTCCATTGTACTCAGGAAAGGGTTAATTTGAATCCAGGAGTTTTCTATTTTGCCTGTCGGAAAAATGTATTATGCCTTAATATGCCTAGATTTGCTATATAAGGCTCCGAAGTCACCCAAGGCAGGGGTGCAACTTAAGAGGGCCAGTAATGCACTACAGGGCATTCCAGAGCACTAGTAATGCAATGCAACAAAGAAGCAATCATGACAAGTAAGTCATTAATTGTAGACAGCTCACAGGCGCTCTTCCACGGTTTGGCGCATACCTTCCAAAGCATTTCCGAAGCGCAATAATTAATTATCTCAATAATACCATAGATGAAGAGTGGCTGTTTTTTACAAGTTTATCTAAAAGTGTTATTTCTACCAGAATATGGCGGAGAAGTACATAACTGATGATTGGGAAACCAGAAACTTCCAAGGCCTTCGGAGGTCTTCCATGCCTTATGGCTCTTGTAAGGCCCATAAGGCATTACAAGTCAATTCGCATTTTTCCGACACCGCATTGGCAATGCAAAGTTTCTCCCTGCTTTGACTGTCCACCCAGTTGAAGAAACCGGGATGGAGTTAAGGTGACCGGAGGACTGCAGGTTCGCAGGTTTAAGAATCGGTACACTGCAGGAGTGGAATTGAGATTATTAACTCATCGGAATTACTTTGGAGTCCTCGTTTGTGGAGTTATGGAGCTATAATCTGTGATATACTACAAGGGCATGTTCCCATCCCTCCCCTGCATTTTGCTTCGGCTTTCTATCTGCACCAATCTCAGCTCCTGATGCAGGTGTAGCAGAGGGTATCCCCCACACCCCATCTTGCCCTCATCCTCTTCACGCCCACATCTGCATCCCTCTTGCTCCCACTTGCATGCACCTATGCTTGGATAATTCTATTTGGTAACCCGGTTGGCGCGATGCAATCCTTTAAGACCATGTGCTACGCACACCTTAGATCTCAATGCACAGTGGATGCAATTTGTGTCTTGGCACCACATTATTCCCTTGTCCGCCTCTTTCATCCCACAGCAAAGAGCTGGTTTTCTAATCCCAGCACAGCATGCCACGTCAGATTTGCCACTGTGCGAAGTTTGCGAGCTCCAACTTGAAGTCAAGCACAAGATAGGAGAGAGCAAGGGATTTGTGGGGGTTTTAGGGATAGCTATACAGCTGTATACAGGCTCAAGGTGAGTTTTACATTGCTGTAGAGCATACTCTCAATCCTGACTCAAATAATTTCAGGAATGCTGGCCATGCAAAGTCGATGGACAACACATGCTCTGCTCAGTGTATCCTATCTAGTGTATCCATCTACATACGTAGTTTAATCATTCCTATCCTGTGCTCTCGAGTAAAGTTGATTAGTCTACCCTTGTTGACTTGGGTTATACTTGGTTTATTCATTGCTCTCAGACAAGAATCTTTCAGGGCTCTTGGCACGATGGAACATGGCTCGCATTGTCCAACTAGTTCATCCATTCCGCTCACCACAACTTCTCCTTACAAAAACATTGTAGTGACCCACAAAGGTCCCGGTGTGACATCCGTAATTACGGCCCAAATTGTAGGGTTGTCGCAGGGGTTGTTGCTGCAATGGGGTTGCCGAAAAGAATAATCCCCTATGCTTGACTAACCCACAAACGCACAACCAGCACCCACATTCCATCTCTGGCCCGCGACTCACACCAACACTTCGTAGGCTACTGCCTGCACCCCATAGGCCGTCATCGTGCACCTGATCAGATCCTACACCGTAGGACAAAAAACACAGAAGTCGTTTTGGTTTCCCAGATTCCGACAGTGTTCACAGGTTAGCGGTTTGCGAGGTATGGGGCAGAGCCCCATGGATAGGATTACGAAGATTTCCTGATGCCTACGACAACCTTCCAAAACGGTTTGTCTTTGATGTTTCAGTTATCTATCTTAGCTCCATATTGAAGGTACTCTTTTCTAGAAGTGTCATGGCACGAAAGCGCCACTCCGCTCAAGCCCCAAGGAACTATAATCCAGAAGATGGGAAGTCAAGAAACTTGAATTCCATGACGGATTCAGGAAGCTAGGCAAATCGGATGCTGTCGGATGCTGTAAAAATGTTATCCATTGAACTGCAGGTCAGTGACCCCAGTTCTCAGTTGCGTAATCCCATCTCAACAAATCAGTGATTTTGTACTGCGCGCACATTAAACGTATCATGCAATGATAGAATCTCCATTATTGTATCGTGACAAGCTTACTGGGGTTCATCCTGCCGGCAGCTAGTATACTTAGTCTAATTGGCTGGCACTAATCTCGGTTCGTGTCGCTTCATACAAGCGAGCCGCGCCTAGGGCTATTACCCCATGTCCGTTCAGAACGTATTTACGAGAGCATTTCCCCATACACGCAGAAAGATTGCACTAAGTATTCAAGTTTTGGCTCAAATTCGACACTTGATTCCAGACCGAAACATCGTGTTCCTCTCTCCGATACACCTTTCCGATACTCTCAGCTTAGGCGTAAGCGATATCCATTCTCAGTTGTTTCTCAGATTCCGAGCCTATGACTCTGACCAGTGACATAATTCAAAGCGTATATATAAAATGCTTAGCCATAAGTTTGTATGAGAATTCCGCCCAACATGGCTATGTGGAAAGCCGTTGGGAATGGAATATTAGAAGGTATATCTCGAGTCGCAGATTTAGATGTGAGTTTGTTCCACTCCTACAACTGTGATTTAAAAACTAATGACTCGGACTTCATATAATCATAGGCCTCGAAACTTACAATTACATTATCCAAAACGCTCAAACCTATTCCAAAGGATGAAACGCTGCTGTTTGGAAATGTAAGTAGGCAGTAGAGATTCTCACTCTCGACTCAACGTCTTCCCATTGAAGATAATGTCGGACCACATGGTGGTTGCAGAATTTGACCCAGAAATCGGCTGGTCGAGCCCAGAAATCAAGCCTCTCGGTCCTTTGAGCCTAGACCCAACCAGCAGCTGTCTCCAGTATGGTACGAGTGTGTTTGAAGGAATGAAGGTCGGGGCTTTCTTTGAAGAACTTCAGTGGGATCCGGAGCTAAGTTCAACGTTAGGCTTACATTGGACCCGATGGCGAGCCGCGATTGTTCAGGCCCGACATGAACATGGCACGATTAGCTAGGTCAGCTGAACGCATGGCACTTCCTGTGGGTATCTTGTGTGGAACTCGGGATGAAAGCTGATATCCTATTGACAGCCCTTCAGCACAGACCAGGTTCTGGCTTTAATCAAGCAGCTTATTATAGTCGACCGAAGGTGGATTCCTCTATCCAGTGGTTACAGCTTGTACGTGCGCCCAGTAGTTATGGGTACCCGGACGGGTAAGTGTGAAACTAGTATATCTATCATTATCCAATTACGGAGTTCCTTTTTTCTAAAAAATATCACATAGGCTTGAGCGTAGTTGCATCTGACCGCGCCACTCTTTGCATCATGCTCTCACCAGCAGGACCCTACTTTCGTTCCGGCGCCAAACCTACTGTTTCCGTGTTAGCAGTATCAGAAACGATTCGTGCGTGGCCAGGTGGGACCGGCGAGCATAAAGTCGGGTTGAATTACTCTCCTGGGTTTTTACCCCTTCGAGTTGTGCAAAAACAGGGATACGACCTGGTCTTGTGGTTGTGGGGCGACGACATGAAGGTTACCGAAGCTGGCGCTATGAATGTATTTGTTGTTGTTGCACGCGATGACGGAGGTAAGCTATAACGGTTCAAGTAGCTCACTCATGCTTCATTCTTCTTCTTTGTCGGCAGGTCTCGACCTTCTTACTCCTCCGCTGGACGGCACGATTCTTCCCGGTGTCACCCGCGACTCCATTTTGGCCCTAGCAAAAGCCCATACAGCTGGTGAGACGACCCTTCCGGGGTTAGAGACACAGGATTCACAACGAGTGCGCCTACATGCTCAAGAACGGGCGTTCACCATGGCCGAAATGGTTCAATGGTCTACAGAGGGCAAGATTCTAGAGGCTTTTGGTGCTGGAACTGCCGTTGTCATTGCGTCGATTGGAAAGATTGGATGGAAAGGTAAAGATTTGGATCTTCCTGTACATGAGGGTCTAGGTCCCATCGCAAATGCGTTTAGGACAAGAATCTTGGATATCCAGGAGGGACGGGAAGTTTGGAAGAATTGGAGTCTTCTCGTAACTAAGTTGTAATTCGTTTTGAATCCTCGAGCAAAACCAGGCAAAGAATCAGGCTGGCATATAGCCGAATACCTACAGCACTCTCAGGCGACCACATACGATGAGCGGCCTAATTGATCATGTGCTGGTTGAACTTGTAGGTCGGAACCTACGTCTAGTGGGTTCGCACCATGCTATACATGAAGAAGAGACGCGGCGAACTTAGGCGCCTGATATTAGCGCCTGATTAGCGCCCGAATATCTTAAAGGCAAACACTTTCCAAAAAAAAGACCCTTGCATTTCGATCCGTTCGTTCAACTTAACTCCGAACAACTTCTTGTCCAAGCTTGTGGCAGATGTACACGAGCTTCGCGTGGTTCCCCATCTCTCATGGTAGTATGAAGCCAGTCTTGATATGACCAGTGTAAGAACAGTGCGAGCACTTGCAAGCACTAAGTACTCGGATCTACTGCATGCTAGCAGATAAAAATCTATCAGCAAAAGCTTACCCTCTGGAGGAATATTGGGCATGGTTGAAGGTGACAGACAAACGCCGAACTTGAGAAGCTGCACTCACTGCACACTATTATGTTTAGATACTGTACATGTGAACTTGAGTGCTTAGCGCTTAGTAGCTTAGCAGTAGAAAATATTCTGTTTACACTCGAAAACTGTTCACGTCCCCGACTCTCGAACGGAGTGAGAGGGAGGGCCTTGTACCGTACAATCGGTCCTCAGGTTAACCAGATCCAGCCCCCCCCCCCCCCCCCCCCCCGATGTTCCCACGTTTGGACAGTGTCAATTGTTTACGTACTGCAGGTTTTACCTTTGCCTACATTTTAGTGCTTTTGCGTCTAATGTCGGTCAGATTCGATTCAGTATACCTTGAAATTGCTTCGTCTTCACCAGTCTGGCTTTACAATGATACGGAAGCTTTATATGCAGCATTCAGCAATTTACCTTTCAATTGTTACGTTGAGTTTTCGCCCCCCTATCCTACTCACAGTGGAATAAACTGAGCAAAAAAGCGAGAATGGACAAGATATGTTCGCTGTATGAAAGCACTTGTGAGACCCTACCTCAGTTACAGTGCAATTTCATTGCTAGCTTATACTGGAGCTTCTTCTGCGAGGGCTCTCGCAGTGTTTGTGTTAGCAGTGCTTCTGCTCTAATTGATCACGACACCACCGTAGGTTTTGTAGCCTTCGCTAACGTGCACAACGGGTGGTTTGACACTGTACATACTACACCTTGGTTCGACGTAGCCCCTGGTTTTGTAAACACTTTCTTCTCAACTTCTCCTCTCTGCAATGATGATGTGGGCTCAGCTGCTCATGTTTCCCATACCATTAAAACCGCTAGGTCTGTCTTCTGCGTGGCGTACGTTCGACTTTCACTAATTTTGATAACTGCAGATCTCTCGCTGAGCTTTAGCTGCTGGTTGTGGTGAAGTACTTATTTCGTGTACAATAACTTCAATTTAATGTGCTTTTTCTACTTTGGAATTATTGTGCGTACTTGGGCGAGTCGGGGATTGTCTCGCGTAAGCGGGACGTTACTGGTTCATTTCAGGCTATGAGGCTCATCAAAAAGAACTCGAAACGAATGGGAGCGCCTTAGATATGACGTCATTTGATGGCACGTGCTCCACCAAATGGGTTTTTTTGGCGAAGATACAACATTCTCTCCATCCCAGTCATTTGAAATTGCACAGTTTCCTTCAATGAAATAAATCGAAGATGCCCCGCAGCCCAGTTTTACGCCAAACGCTCCTTGAAGCAGACACCTCATCACCGACAAAGTCATTCCTCCTTCCTACGCTGCATTAGTACGCTCCGAACTCTTGGTCGGCCAGGCTCGCGTGCTTTCGACACCAACATGCTTCTACTCACATCTGACTCGACTTTCTTTACTGAGCGTTCATAAAGAGTCATCGGATTCAGCATCATCGACATCGTAATCACAAGGGGAACTAGCTCAGATGAGCTGAGTTTGAAACTTAGGTGCGTACTTGTGCTTTTTTTCAGTAAATAGAAAGCATGGGAGATTCATGCTAGTAATTATAGGATGCCGCATGGGAGGCTCATTGACTGTACCACTGAGTTGGACTACGACTACACGATGAAGGCACCTAAATTGGCCTCGAAACTTGGACCAACCGACTCACCCAGTCATCATGTTTGAGTTATCCGAGCTGGAGAAACGCGTGTTACAATCCGCCTCTGCCTACAACGACGGCTGCGTTAGCATTTTATCGAGGGAAAAAATGGATGTAAAACGCACTGGGACCAGAATAGGGCATTATCGGAGGAGGGAACGTTTGACGCGAAATATCAATCTCCAAAACAATGAATACCGAGCCTAATCGGATAACGCCTGCGTTTCTCCCGCTAGCGATTCCGAATCATTATGATTCTGGGACCACCTTCTACAAGCATAATGCACATGTATCCCTCGCATTGGGTCCTCATGGTAAGATCATCATGGTAAGAAGATTAACATGGTAAGATCAACGTGAAGCTTCTAAATGGATGGCGTATCTTGGGACACCATTGGCTCCGTCGACGGATGTGTGTATAGCTTGGCTGATGATAAATCGACTCTAGCTAGGTGGACCACCTTCGAGCATAATGCACATGTGTCTCTCCGCGTTGGGTCCTCATGGTAAATATATGGTAAGATCAACGTGAAGCTTCTAAATGAATGGCGTATCTCGGGACACCATTGGCTCCATCGATGGATGTGTGTATAGCTTGGCCTGATGATAAATTGACTCTAGGTGAACTACCTTCTACGAGCATAATGCACATATGTCCCTCCGCATTGGGTCCTCATGTAATCAACTTGGTAAGATGGCTTCTAAATGGGATGGCGTATCTTGGGACACCATTGACTCTGTCAATGGATGTATGTATAATTTGCTTGACTTTCACAGATGATAAATCCGTTGCAAACGCGTTGAAGCATGTTTCTTTTTATGCATGACTGACAAAATTTCACGGAATCCAAGAGATATACATGAAGAACAGAACGCGAAACAAAACTTTGAGTTTATTTCAGATTCTCTCCTGATCCGTGCCTTTGCTCGCCATCCATGTCTCTGGGCCCTGCTAGTCACATTAGTTTCAATAAAAAAACGCAAAGCTCCAACTGACCGTTCTGTTTTTGACTCTCCGGTTCATGACTCTCCTGCAGATCCAATCAAACGCTGTTACTCCAGGGTTCAGAGCCTCTCTTTGCTCGTCGCTCAGCTTGTTGACAGCTTCAGCGATCAGGGGACTCTCATTTGATAACGGTCGAAGGATGACAGAGTTACCAGGACGAGTAAAGAAGACTTGGGACCAGCGTTCAAATGCGGCTTGGGCACCAGGAGGTGGACTGCTGGATAGTGAGTGTCAGAAGAGATATAGTGACCGCCACGCACAGGACTCGATGTATATTGGAGTGGAGGATGCCGCCGCTTAGCAAGGCCAACGTATCCCCAACGTTGCAAATTGCGTGTCCCGGTAGGGGCTAAAAGGGTGATATATTAGAAGTTTTTTTGCATACCCTCAATCAATAACCTCACCTTAACATACTGCCATTCATCGACTCCCGGGGGTAGAACTTGCAGTCCCCCCATTCGATTATGCAAGAAGCTCAAACTCCCAAAATCTGTATGAGCTCCAAGAACTGTTTTTCCGGTAGGAAGATTCTTTCGAGCCTTGTGTGTCCGGGCTTCGCTAGCGCTGTATTCCTCAGAATGGAGTTTGATCAGCTCCCCCTGAGGTAACCTCAGTTTGGTATTGAAGATGCTCAAGATTTCATCATTGATTTCGATAGATTTTTTGACAAAAGGAATGATAGTCGAATCCATACGGTTGTTGACGGTGGAAGGATAGGATCTTCGAGCTTGTTTGGCCAGGCGAGCGCATCGTCCTTGGCGATGTTAATGACTTCAGTCATGTCTGGTTCACCTGAGGCGTCGACGGCGCTGGCTCCTTCGAATTTGTATCTGGAAGACGACAGAATTATTATACAGGCATGGGAAATGGACAGTGGAGAAGCCTACCCAAATGACAAACCCGCGTCCCCTTGCTCAAATTTCATCTTCTCTTCAAACGGTAAATCCAGCGTCTCTGCTGCCATGTCAAACATCTTCTCGACGTCTTCATCAGCCCCATGGATTCTTCAAGCTGTAGATTCGCGCATTGGTGTCAATATATTTCAGGCCATATAGGTATCGCCTTACTACCAGAATCCCAAGGAAGTTGCAGCCTTCCAGAGCCTATCCTTCTCATTCTGGTTGCCATCCTTGATGGAGTTCATAATCTATAATCAACAGCGGATGCGTCTGGATATTTAGCTGGGAACTCAGGGAATGCAGCTACAGGCATGATCTTCAAGCGGGCACAGAAATGTAGGACGGCCAAGTTGTCACTTATAAACTCCTTGCACTAAGGAGCGAAGGAAGACCGGCGCGACCACATTTAGAAACAGCCGGGTTCCGCTACTATGTATATGCGAAGTCATGAGGACAGTTCATACTTAGGATGGTGAGACCTGAAGGCGTAAATTGAAAGCTAAGAAGGCGAGTAACATGGTCGAATTCCAAGCGAAATTCCAAAGGCCGAAGCAGGATTACCGAGTCGTGGAAAGAGAAGACGTAGGTAGTTCGGGAGAGGGTCATTTTTCTATATCTGTCTGAGTTCACAGATACACTTTTACTTCGTTCTCCTCAATACCGGTGTCGCCTCTGACTCCGCTGACGATGTTCAGCCACAGATCTCTCATGAGTGAGCAAGACTGTGGTACAGTCTTAAGATGAGCGCGGCTGTGGGAGGGTTCCCAATGACTATAGTAGTAGTTTCGGTTCGTATATTTCGGTTCTGTATATGCATGTACTAGCTACTTCCCGTCACTTCAGGTATTTCCGTAACAGGACCATGCCAAGCGTCTCTCTATCTATTCATTATATTCAAGCTGCCTTTCACATTACAAAGCAACTGGGGACATCAAGCATTCATCCAAGCTGCTATCAGAACAGCTGAGATAGCAATTAAATCTTTCATTTTCCCTTCTTGTTGTATGTATGTCTTCTGCTCGCAGCCACCTCAGGAATGCAGTCCATACTTGGGAGTTCGAATCCATGTCACTGACATGAGTTATCCTAGATAGGCACTCTAAGGCACCGCGACCACCGCCGGGTAAATTGACGGTTATTCTGAGTCTTAACTACAAGTACTCCTTCTAAGATTTCAATATCATACCGCACCGTAGCATGGCGGGTTCTGTGATGATATTCCATGTTCAACAATTCTACCTGTAGGAAGGCCTCAAGAAGGCCTACTCAACTCCGCCGAAGTGAATTAGTGGTAGTTGAGCGGGGAGACATGCCGGATTCCTGGTCTTACTAGGTCTGAGGTCAACAAATGGCGCGAAAAATGCGTGCCCAAAGCTGGCGAGAAGAATGGTCATGCGGAGAGTGTCCTCATGAAGGTGGCACTATTCAATAATTTTTTCAGCTTTACTGAACACACCCCTTTTAAGTATTAGCAGCTTAAAAGGGCGTTTTACGACCTGATTATCCAGACTCACACCTTTGCATCTCTCACTAGGATGTATGTCTTTCTCACTTACGGTCTGTTCCTCTACATTGGAGCAGTAGCTCTCTACAGAGTCTTTTTCCATCCACTGCGCCAATATCCAGGCCCACTCTTGGCAGCTATGACCTATGGATACACAGCATACTTCAACGTCGTCAAAGTAGGAGGCCTTGTTTATCAACTCGACAAACTACATAAGATATACGGTGAGACTGTCTCATCCTTTCGAGTACAATAATTGTTTATCACCCTAACTTCAGGTCCTGTGGTCAGAATTGGTCCTAATACGGCGAGTCCCTCGTGGATTATGTTCGAATGCCATTCCAATTACAGATTGTGCGCGTAGCTCCATTTCAACCACAGGGCAGCTTACCATGATATATACACTTACGGGTCTACATTGGTCAAAGATCGTGAATTCTACCACGGCATGGTTCCTTATGCAGCTGAATCATCCGTTGGCTTCGTTGATCCCGTTCTAGCCAAGAATCGGAGAGGCAGCATGGCACCAATGTTTTCTCGTCGAGCGGTGGTGGCGATCGAGAACTTGGTCCAACAGAAGGTGAGGGTCCTCTATTATGTATTTGTTGAACCTTCCGAATCACTTACATAGTTCTCCATATTTTCTGAAAGGTCGATAAACTACTGACACTACTGCGAGAAAATTATAACTCCCCAGAATCAAGTGTCGACATGGGAGCCGCCTATCGCTCTTTGACTATGGATGTCATTATGGACTATTGCTTCGCGGGATCCGTCAACACCCTCGATGCTCCAAACTTTGCTCATCCTTTTAATCAAAGTGTAGCAGACTCTTTCCGCATCTTCTGGGATGTCCAACATTTCTTCTCACTCATTCCCCTCTTCATAGTCAACAACCTCCCTCGTAAGTTTGTTCATGCGGTTCCTGCCTTTGTTCGGAGGATACATGGACTTGAAGCATGTATTTGAGAGCCGGGTCGATAATATTCTTCGTGATACTAGTATACTTGAAAGTGTGGATCACGAAACGATTTTTCGTCACCTGTTGGAATCGGACTCAGACTCTTCATCTAGAGAGGCCCTCATTCAGGAAGCGTTTGTCCTCATGGCAGCCGGTAGCGATACTTCGGGGACTTCTTCTCAAGTTGGAACCTTCTACGCTCTCAAGAACCCGAAATTCATAAAAGGCTTTTCGAGGAGCTTTGTGAGGCATGGCCAAACCCCGACGAGCCGATGAGCTATGTTGCACTTGAGAAATTACCTTATTTGGTGCGTTATACTTTCACTCCTTCAAATTCCACCAGATGTTAAACGATTTTCTTTCGCAGAACGCGTTCGTTAAAGAAACACTTCGATTTTCTGTAGGGATTATCCATCCCCTTCCTCGTGTCGTTGGTCCTGCGACTCCCGCAATAGGTGATTTGAAGCTTCCTGTTGGTGTGAGTGTATTTCTCCTTGTTGTTCCAAATTTCTGGTCCTATTTCATGGCATCGCTAGACCGCAGTTGGAATGAGCTCAATCTTCCTCCACATGAACCCCGAGGTCTTTCCAGATCCGCATGTCTTTAACCCTGATCGATGGTTGGCTGAAGACACCAGTAAAATGTCGCTGGATCTTGCTCCGTTTTGTAAAGGACCTCGTATCTGGTGAGGTTTTTTCTCATTGTAATTACAAAGGCTACTTCTAACACGGCGTCGCCTCTTGCAGCCCAGGGCTAAAGTACGAAACCCTCAGTCACTTATTTTGAAAATTCCTAACTCGCTCTCTAGTCTTGCCTATTGTGAGCTATATTTGACTCTAGGGAACATTTTCCGGAAATTAGACTTGAAGATTCAACCTACTGAAGATATGTAAGTCTCCCGTATGTGAATTAATCCATGGGAACTTGAATGCTGAACGTGAACCTCAGGATTGACGAATATCGCATTGAGCACACCATGAACTATTTTGTCGTCCATTGGCGAAAAGGTTACCAAGCCTATGTTGACAAAATTCACAAATGAACGCAATTACCTCAACTCATTTCTCTCAATCTCATCTATATCTTTGACTCGTTTGCGAAGCCTATATCTTCTGAATTGTCTAAAGAAAAAATTTATTGCCCCTTTTGGTTGTATGTAGATAAGTAAGTACATATGTTACACCTGACTGTATATCTCCGTTGTTCATTCAACTTGAACTACAGAAAAGCAAACGTGACATACATACTACAAGTCGTATTCCAGATTCATGTCATGGAGTTTGCACGGGATTCAAGGTAACCTGAGTTGTTTTGATGGGGTAAACGATGAGTTACAACGACGGTATTTAATCACTGGAATGAGGGTCTAAGTACTGAAGGAGTAGTTGTAAGTAAGTAAATCCGAAACAGTAGTTAATCCGAGCGTATATGCCTAAATTAGTTATTCCTGGGGCTTCTAAGGTCGATTGCGAAGCTCCGAGTCTCGTATATGCGTGCAGGGCGGACGAGAACGAGTGAGAGGAGGTCGGAAAGGCGAGGGTCAGGATGAAATCATTACAATTCATCATGACTGTTCTTAGTGTAGTGCCTCTGCTTCGAGTCCCAGAGTCTAAAGTTGAAACGCGACAAACGATAGAGTCAGTTATCGGTACAATAGCTCTGATATTTTTCTTAAATTCCTTGATCAAGATGTAGGGCGAAGTACAGAGCTCTGAGCAGGGATGACAAAAGAATCAGGAAAATGGAGACTGACAATGAGTGAGGATAAGAACTAGTACGACGGGGACATAAGTGGAACGAGAAGAGCAAATTCTCTACAGATACCATTACACTAGGCAGCTTCGGCTAGACTCGTTTCCTTCATCCTCACCCACAACGCTTCCTGTTGGCATCGAATATATGATCAGTCCTGCGATTCGGTGAGCCAAACAAAAGATGACAAAACCAACCTTGACACTCATCGTCAAATGCGTTGTATGCAAAACCTTGTCGCATCCCTTGGTTGTCCCATGCGTGGGTGTCCAGCTGGCTGGAGTTTTTGACGCTTCGGGTTGTATATCCCAGGCAATCTGGAAGTCGGTGAATGCTTGTAGAATTTGATGAGGAAATAGGATGTTTCATTGTAGGCGAACTGCAAAGACGCAAGTCAGTGTGAGTTCTCGAACAATTAAAAAAATAAGACTCACCTGTTGCCCTAAGCAAATTCTGGGTCCTAAGGATTCTTTACGAGTTAGAAATAAATTGCATAATGAGGGGTAGGAAATCTGCTGACCTGCGCTGAAAGGAAGGAATATGAAGGGATTTGGTATCAAGTACTTGTGTAATCGTTCATCAATGAATCGGTCAGGATCAAATTCTAGAGCTGAAGAATGATTAGACAGTTGAACGAGTGTAGTAGAAGATAGTTCATATATAGTATGTACCATCTGGTCCCCAAAGATCTTGACGACGGTGCATCAAGAATACACTATATTGACATCTTGAATGGCAAGGCCGAATGTTAGAAAACTTTGCAGAAAAAGCAAGCAGTAGTGGCTTACTGGACGCCTGCGGGGATGTAGTAGCCTGGTTTGCCCTTGATGCTAGGGAAAACAACGGGGTTCTTGGTCGTTCTACAGAAAACAGCATTAGGATTATTTTTCTCAAGCAACTGGAATGATGAGATCGACCTTCTGGTGAAGGGGACTGAGGGATATAGTCGTAGAGTTTCTGCATTCAAAAACTTAGAGCTAAAGAAACAAATAATTGTAAAAACTCGTACCGTTGAGGAAAGCACGAAGATATTTCATCTCGGAGATAATCTTATATGTAGGACAAGTATTTGCCCCAACTTTCTCTGCAATCTCGCGCCGGAGCTTCGTGGTAATGTCAGATCTCTCGGTGAGGACGTAGATACAGAAAGTCAGGAGGGAAGCGGTCTGCACAGAGGATGCTCATAATCAGTCCAGACAGCTTGGAAAAGAGGAGAAAAACATCGCACTGTGTCTCTTCCTGCTACCAAAATGTTTACTAGCTCGTCCTTGATAACCTTTGGGTCTATACAGAGTGAGATGAAGATGAAAATACCCTTGATGGGCATAGAACTGACCCGTATACTCCGAGTCAATCAAATGATCCAACAACGTCTCTGCCTCCCAATCACCAGACTTTTCTATATTAGCCGTCATTGCAAGACGCTCCCTTTTCCTGTTCTCCAGAATTGGATTCACAAACTCATCCACCAAACGGCGATGCGGTAACACCTTGTCTGACCAGAACTCTTTAAGTGGCCAATTCATTCCAAGCCTTGAGCGGTAAGCTGTTGCCATCTGGCCTTGCATGAACGCACGAACAAACACATTCGAAGGATGATTGAGAATTGTAGGATCTTGAGCTAATGGTGATCCTGCTGGGTATGGCAAGTTCGCGCCTAGGGATCCCACGTCCTTCCCGAATAGAAATTCAGTTGCGGAATCAAGGGTAAACCGAGCCACAACGTCCTACGAAGAGGTTCATGCTGAGAACGACTGGATCGACGGTAGATCATCTTATATGGATATTACCTGAAAGTCGATGGGATAACCTTGTGCCAGACGCGTCTTGATAGCGGAAATGGTGCTCTCGGTGTGGCGATTGAAGTTGTCGAAATCGGTGATTCTATTGCGATTGAAGAACGGACGAGTCATGTTTCGGTGGAATCTAGATAGGCATAAGATTAGTGTGAACCAAATACAAGTGAAAGCATGGATGGCGAGCTTACTTCCACCTTTCACCTGTCAAAGCGGTAGGTCAGTAGGCAATATCGATGTCATATGAATGGCTGACCGTCAGAGTTGAAAACTCCCAGTCCCAACAAGGAGTGGATTTGGTCAAATATAACAGGTCCTTGAAGACGGTGAATGTATACTTTTGGAAAAGGCCAGTGCTAATCTGTATCTTTACCTTTCTCGAAATCCTCAAACTTAGTCGCCATGATTGCCTACATGAGAAGAATGTTAGATGTAGGTCAAAAGCATCCACAGAAATTGCTCGCCTTGATATGCTCGGGCTCTACTGTCATTATCTAAGAATTGTTTCACATTAATTTTGCCCCAGTAGCTTGAAAACCACCTACGCGCTCTTCGCCATATGTCTTCATTCGAAAAATATACCCATATTGCTTCGTCCACTCGAAGAAACAGTC
Organism: Gymnopus androsaceus JB14; assembly: GCA_009733575.1. Classification (NCBI taxonomy): domain Eukaryota; kingdom Fungi; phylum Basidiomycota; class Agaricomycetes; order Agaricales; family Omphalotaceae; genus Gymnopus; species Gymnopus androsaceus. The sequence goes on along the minus strand of ML769756.1, from coordinate 11,726 downwards.
ACCTGTAAGGATGATCGGCTTCATCCACATACACATTCGAAAGACATACCAGTATATCCGTTATTGAAACTATTCACAATAGCGGACACAATGGAGTAGCTGCTTTCTTTGACTGCTGGAGGTCGTACAGCGCCCAACTCGGCTGCTCTGCGGGAGTTTCTGTGATCTCTGAGCCATAACCGAGCTAGTAGGTATGCTGGATAGGCAAAAAATGCTCCGATAAGGTAAAGCCACGTCGAGTACGCAGAGAAAGGTTGCGGGCCGGTAATTACCAGAGCTTGGTGTGCTGTAGATTACTGAGATCACTTGAGGGAAAGCCAGGCGGAAAAGATATCGTGGTCCAGGAGGGATCATGTTAAGTTCTCTCTTTTCGATAACGATATAGTGCCTTCAAGGGGCTTCAAAGGTGAGGCTTCGTTTCTCATTTTTATATGGATTCTCAGGTGACGTTGAGGTGACGATAAGATTAACCCGGATAACCGGTACAGTGCAACCGACACAAGGCGCACTAAAGGTACTCAAATGAATCGACTTGAAAGTTGTCTTGACTGTTCCAAAAACATAATTGAAGGTCACAAGTTCGAGGTAACAATGCGAATCAAAGGGTTTAGCCATTCAGTCTCTGGATGAGGACCGACTAGGCCCGACGACAGGTCCCCAGAAACTCCCCCTTTTCCGGCTATTTCGGATAGGGACGGTCACGGGAGTTCCAAAAAAAAAAAGAATTGAAGAAAAAAAACATAAAGAAAAACCAAAACAATCATGAGAGCCCTACTTATTGGTTTTTATTAAATCTCAAGAGATTGGAACACATTCTTCAGTGCTTCATGCATGCATCTTCAGCCGAGTACATTTTTTGGACTAGGTGCTCACGTGTCAACCTAAAGTGGGACAGAGAAGTACTGTATCTTTTCGGTCATTAGTTCGCAGGGTGTTATGTGTTATGGTGCGGACTCACTTTTTCTTTAGTTCATTTACTTCGCTGGCCGCAAAAAATTACCATATAAGGAAGGTATTTTGCCTTGTTATGCGTTACGTTTTCCGAAATCCCTTAGTTTGTGGGGGTGCTGTTATGCATTATGTGAACAAGGGGTCAAAATGATACAGTAGATTTCTGGCCTAAAATATGCTGTAATAGAACAGGAAAATTGCCAAAATCGCGACCTATGATATGCTATTCTAGACAAAGGTTAGTGGTAGTTTCTGGCATCAGGAAAAATGGTCTGGGCCATTTTTCCTGATGTGGGAGCTTCCAATGACCCTCTATCCAAAAAAACTTGGTTCTCAACCTTTGGTAACTTCACTCTATCCTTGTGTAATGGTTCCTTGTATCTTAAAGTATTGATTTTCAGTTTCTTAGGAAGATTCTTTCCACATTCAAACATGCCCATGGTACATTTTTTTCTGGAGTTAGAACTTAGGGCAAGTAATCATAATCTCTTGATCCCCATTCCCATTATTCTTGAAATTGCTTTCAGTCAGTACATCAAATGGTCATCCCAGCAAACACATGAATGGTGCCCTATTTGTATGTGAACTTATATGTATATGGTTATATCGCCAAACCTGAAAGGTGTGTTTCTCACCAAATCAGAAGATCATTCCAAACCTCCATGTACATCCTGCATTTTTATTATGAAGTCAGGGTCCCAAGTGAGGTTTAGTCCAATCAAAACCATTAATTCCATTGCTAGAATCTGAGCTCCACTATCTAATGTTGTTTCAACTTCCACACCTTGACCATGGATTATAGGAAAGACAGACCAAAGACCATTTTCAGCACTGTCGACAACTGTGAGCATCTTCTTCTCATTGTCATCTGCCAAGTTGTTTCAGAATACTTCAACAGGATCCCTCTGAACTATTGAACCAGCTTTCATATGTCCAACATCATGATTGAGAACCATGAAGATGTCCTTGTCTGGTAGAAGCAGATCTTCAGCACTAATATATTTAGTCATTATCTTTTGTGGTTTACAGTCAATTTCCGTTACACCATCTTCTGCCAAAGTAGACATATCAAAAGTTGATTTTGGGGTTGTACCCATTTATTCTGCATCTTCCACATTAGGATTTTACAGACTTTTGGAGAGATTTGAGAAAGCTCAGCTGCAGACAATTCAACCTTGTTTTTGAAATCCCATCCACTATATCTTCTTCAGTGCCATCCTTAAATAATTCCGGTCAAAGTTGAAATTTGGGTGGTTCCTCTCTATTAGAGTTTATATCCTCCTTTACCACCTTTGGTGTGTTCCGTGGGATAGCTTCCACTCTCATTGATGATACTGCATTGAGGGGTCTTAGCTCAACTGTGGTTTTTGGGTTTCCTTGGTATCTGAAGTGGATCTTCTTTATTGAGAATGTACCAAGTGGCCTTGTCTAATTCCGTGTAGGAGTGATCCAGTGTTATGGCTCTCAAAAATTCATTCCCAGCCTTTGGTTCTTCCTCTTCCTCCTCCTCATCAGTGTCATTATCAATGTTTACAGTCACTATGTCTCTTGGTAAGACTGCCAGTTCCTCCAATATTTGGTCCATTTCATCATCAGATATGTCAAACCTCACTTTGGATTTCTCTGGCATCTTTCCTTGCAACTTTGTGACTGCATGGCTGGTGGAGCATATACAGATGTCTTTTCAACACTAGTTTTCATTTTTTCAGCTTTTGTATTACTGTACTCTTCCGACCAACTGTTCACAGATTTCGGAAAAATACAAAATAAAAAATACCAAAAAAATCCGAAAATTCGAGAAAAAATTAAATCCGATGTCCAATTATTTGGACGTGACGCGTGACTGAACAGTTGGTCGGAAGAGTACAGTACTCTCTAATTTTATTTTATTGGATTCTGAATTTTGTTGAGTATTCTGCTTCATAGACAGTGTTTACTTAGATTGACCCTCAAGAGTTATCACATTTGTCCTTGATATCAAGTTTGCTCCAGTCTGAAACTCCATCATTGGGTCTAATTATTTTTTGAACCCAACTTGGGTCTGTGTAAAGACTGATGATGATTCTCCTTGACCCATTCTCAGGCTTGCCATCTTAGTGGCTACAACCATCCAAGAAGCCATTGGTGACTGATCTAATTGAGCTGCAAAGTCATCTTCCTCAAGTTCAGTCATCATCAGGGCTTCAGCTGAAGACCAACCCTGTTCCTTTGCAATCCTTCTAATCTTTTCATGTATTCTGGTAATCTCCTCTAGGCAGCTTCTGACCATCCTTAAGGAACATCATCTTGCCCCTGTTAAATGTTTAGACCCAGTAAATCCATGCTTGAGTTAGGAACTACATGAATATTGGACAGTTGCCCATCATATGCACCTTGTCTCCACACATAAAACATGTGAGCTCCTTCAATGTCATTTGTTTGCCCCGCTTGTTCATTATGGGTTTTGCACTGCAGGAATTAGATAGCTGTTGAGTATTCATCCCAACTCTATTATTAGATCCTCTACCTGATTACCTTGTGATTGACCAGAGCTGATGCATTTCCCCAATATCTTTGTTGATTTCATTCTTTACAGATTTAAAATTATCTCTGACATCTCTCAATTCTTTAAATAAAGCATCGTATCTGTCTAATGCTGCCACAATTTTACTCTGTGCTTCCAAGCTTTTGTCCATTTTAATGGATTGCCCCATGAAACCATTGTTATACCCCTTGTTACTCACAGGGACTTCCTTTGCTACAGGAATCACTAGCAGCAACTGAAAATAGGGTTTGGCACTTGCAAGCCCAAAATTGGTGCTGATTTCTTTAGGACCTACTACTCAAGATAGAGTTTGGAATGAAGAGTCTACATCTGATCCAGTTGCTATTTGAATAAATTTGCTTAACAGGAAAGGATCTTCAAACCTCCATTTGGTCAAGGTGACAGCTGGAATGGTTTGTTGAAGCCTCGTGTATTATATTAATCAACTCCTGCAAAAAGGCTGAGATATACAGAGTTACTGCATCTAAATTTGAAAGGATCATGGGCAAGTCAACTGTTGGTCATCAGTTTCAATTTCTCTGCCCAGAATACCTCTGTATAAACTTTCAACTTTTCAAGCTCACCTGGTTTGATAGGTGCAAACTGAGTAATATATCTGTGAAGCATATTTTTTGATCTGTTTGTATTTCCAAATGATCCTGGGAAGGTTTCTGCCAGCTTCTTATGAAATTTGTCAAAGTTAGGTACTTTTACACAATCCCAGTGCTGGAAAAAATTTCTTGTTTCAAGTGTCATCCATTCAAAACATTTTGTGAGCTTGACTTTACCTGATTTTGCTCCTATATTATTGAACATATTTTTGACAAATTCTAGGTGGATGAGCTATATTCAATATTCCTGCAGTCTTTGACCATTTTGGGAAACTCTCATTGCTCAGTTCCTTAAGTTCATTAACTATATATGGCCATAACTGTATATTTGGCATATATGATACATACATAATTTTCTTCACCTGTTTGTACCCTGAGTGTTTCACCCTCAAGAAAGGAGTGTAAAGCAACGGGGAGAGTGCTGAAAGCTTTTATTGCACTCGGAAACTTCATACAAGTGAACAAAATTAGTTACCTTGAAATTTCAAAGTCCGCTACCTTATTTGAAACTCCACTACCTTATTTGAACTTAAATTATTGAACGTATGATGATATCAGTCATTGCTGAGGTAGACTTACTCAGCCTCAGTAGTATCTTACTAAGTAGCTTTATGGATGACATCATAGGTCATGCACATAGAATATACTAGAAAGATACTACCTTATATGTAATGAATACAGTACTACAGTATATAAGGACTCCAGTAGTACTGCTAATGGTAATGACTTCTACTAGTCTTCTACCTCTCTCTATCTGCTCTACAACTACTTGATGAGTGCTAGTCACTGCACCTCCTAGCTTATATGCTGCGCAACATAAATACTATTTACAACTTTGAAATACATTAAATATGGACTTGTAATGTATGAAACATATCTTTAGTTGTGTGTAATAGGCTCCAGGCTATCTCCAAATACATTTACAGTTGCTGCTCATGCTAATTGCTGGCTAATTACACATTGTTGTTGAGACAAGATCCATGACTTGCATACAATTTCATGATTACTGCCATGCCAATGAAGCCTCATATGACTGAAATTAAACATTTCCAGTCAGTTCTGGTGTTTTATATGGGATCACAGACTGGCAAATATGTAAAAATGAGGGACTGAAAGTTCCATTTGTCCACTGGCAGTAGTAAGCTGCCTTAAATCATGCCCATATGCTTGAAGAGGGTCCAGGAGTGTCTGTAGCACACTGCATAGCCTTTAATAGTCATCTACAATGTTATTTATGGCTTAAGGTAGAATAAGGTAGAATAAGTTAACTTATGGAACTTATTGCAATTTTCATATATAATGGGCCCTCGGAAAATATATTTTTGGAAGTTTCAGCTTGTACGTTCTCGTAAGAGTCTGTTCGGCAACGGCATCTGGACTCCAGATTCCAAATGACTCTAGCCATTAGTAATCAAAATTATTTCTCACATAAATTTAGCACTTCTGTGGCACTTAATGATTTGTATGGTCGGGACCTGGTTGGAATAATCTGGAAGCCAAAAAAGGGAGTTGGGTGCCATGGCGGAATGAGGGTGGTGACCAACGTGAGAGCGCAGTTCCAAATTCTGCTGATTACAAATCATGGAAACCACTGGAATCTGGAATCCAGATGCCGTTGCCGAACAGACTCTTATGAGAACATACAAGCTGAAACTTCCAAAAATATATTTTCCGAGGGCCCATTATATATGAAAATTGCAATAAAGGTACTTTATGTTAACTTGGTAAGGCTAAGGTAGCAATAAGGTAGTGGAGTTTAAAAATCCAAGGTAATTTGGTAGCCACTATCTCCAAAGGTCTCCACAGGACCCGTAGCTTTTGAAGCAGCTAGAGCAAGAGTAATAATTCCAGAGATCTCCAGAGGACAATATAAACCTTCAGAGACCTCCAGAGACTCCAGAGAGCTATTCAATCAAGTTTCCATGTTGTGTAATCATGCATTAATAATGGAAATTTTATATTCATCATTTTTATATACTGTGACAGTAGGTGCACCGCAGCAGTTAGTATTACATAGTAGTAAGTGGCAAGTACTCAATGAGTCTTCTGCTTTCCCCCTCTCAATGTTTTCATAGTAGTACTGTACCATTTCAAGCACTTCGTTTGGGGGTGTGACCTGTGACCAACCGAACGAATTTAGATTTCGTTGAGGATTGGTGGGACCTGTGACAAAATGAATATTTTATGAAAAATTCTTACTAAATTGGGTTAGGCGCCTGGAGGGCGCCCGCAAAAATCGAAAAAAATTTGTTACTGACCGATGTGACGTGGGACAAGCTGTGACATTTTGTTTCGTTGGAGGCCCTTGTGACCTGTGGCCAACAAAGTGATCAAAATGGTACAGTACTCTTCTTGATTTCTGCCTCTCAATTTCCTGCTTTCTGCCTCCATCTTCAATACCCTTCCACATTTCTGGCAATCATCTCTAAAAAGCAAAATTATATGAAAAAGAAACTTATGGTGAAAGGATAGAACATTGCAACAATGGGAGAAGGAAAAAAATACAAGTTTGTTGAAAGTTGAAAGCCCATGCATCTTATATAACCAATATATAACTTCCTGATAGTTTATAGCATTGTCAGGCAGTTGTTGACATAATGAGTTGCCGATGGCAACCATCATTATGTTGAAGGCATTTAAGGTCACTATTTTTGGAGCGACTCTGGCTGACAGCCAGTCTAGCTCCAGAAAGGGAAAGTCTAATCATTCTCAAAGTGCCATCAATTAGCACTGTAGCTCCATGCTCTCCAGAGTCTCCAAAGGTCTCTGGAGACCTATTCAGTTCTCCAGATGCTACAGCAGCTACAGCAAACATACAGGTTTTACTGATGGTGTAACAACTCCTAGGGAGTCGAGAGCCTTAGAATCACACAAACAAGTATTACTGGATTATTATTCAGAGTACTCGCAAGGTGATGGTAAAAAGCTAAGGTATGTTACTATATAATAATTATAATATAGAGTATCAGCAGGCCAACCCACAACACTAGACTTGTTGACAAATAATTACAATTATAAGTTTTAGCTTATTCTACAAATAACTATAGTTAGTATACAGCCTAACAACAGTGATGTAATATATCTGAATTACATTATAACACTTACATGCACCTTATTGCATAGTGGTATTTTCGGCCACTGGATCTGACATGTTCTGTGATTGACCAGACAGTGTGTGTGTTTGAACCTCCACAGGAGTGAAATGTAATATATTTTAATATTTTATTTTTCTTTCAAAGCAATGCCGTGGCTAGCTCTCGTTAGGGTTCGCCCGAAGGGTGAACCCTTACACTAGAAAGCTAGTCCGGCATTGCCGAACATGCTTGGTTAGCGGTTAGGGGTTGGGGTTAGGGTTCGGGGTTGCCGCCTATCGAAATAAGCGCAAACGAGGCTTTAGAGTGCCTGCCGACGACTTCCCGGCCCGGGGGACCCTCCGAGCGCAGCGAGGGAGGGGAGGGAAGCGGAGGCAGGCCCGAAGTTTGCACGCCAAATACAGTACTAGTAATAATAGTAATTGATGGTATTTAAAATTATAGTAATTTGTATTGTCATGAGACAGTCTCGATGTCTAGACTAGTCCCGTTACTGCCAGTGCTGGTTTTGTTGAACTGCCTTTGTTCATTGATGCTCCAAGATTTTTCATCGATGCTCCCAAGTTGCTGTTGAATCAGTGAACTTACATCTATCTAGCTGTGATAGGAAATCAACGTGCAAAAGGAAGCACAGGGTAACAGCAAGGCAAAAAACAGCCATGGCCCACCAGTGTGCTCACTGCTGTATTTGCGTATATACATTCTGGATATTTGGTAATCATATAGCAATGAAGTCCTGGTAGATTGAATTCTACTAGGCCCGCACCAAGTATCCACAGAATAAGAGGAAGAGCCTGTCGTTTCGAAACGTAGAAGTTGAGTTTTCAAAGTGTCCATCTTCTTCCTGATTCAACCAACATTGGGATTCTTCTGCTCTTTATTTGAGCACTTGAACTTGAGGACGAAGTGTAGTTGATCGAAGAGTCACCTCCGAGCCGTGTCAGCGATTCAACTTTTCACTCTGGCAAGTTCATGTTGATACTCGGACTGGTACCAGAAGTTGCATCTTCAAGGGCAGCAGCAGCAGCGACTGCGGCTGCTTGATTCTAGTGAAGTAATATTAATACAAAGATAAAATATCGAGCAGAAAATGCAAAAGCACTTTAATGGAAGCTACGAGTATTTAAGCCTGCAGAGCAGTCTGTGCCAGTAAAATCGAAGAGAGGAGAATGAATTCTGGAATTAGGCATGGATAAAGGACAGGAAGAAGGCTGAAACCGTGATTCCGTTGCTTTCCTTGCACGATATGTTTGTTTGGGCATCTGCGAATCCAAAATCTTAAGAAGCATTATGATTCGTACAGATTAAGGCGCCGGTTGGTAAGCTAGGGACTGTCGAAGGGTTTTGTCGAGGGATATCATGATCTAGAAGTTCATTACGACGATTGAAAGTTTCTTCGAGGTCAAAAGCAAACGTTTGTTTCGGTGAGTCAAGATTACACGTGCTTTAAGGGCGCCTCACTTCTTTCAAGTAGTCACTTTCACACCAAAAGTGCAAAAAAATCCGCTCGAATGAAATACTGATTGATTTACTAATTTTCGTGTGAAAAATCGCTTATGAGTGAAATTTTGAGCGAAAAATGATCATTCAGTTGAGCTACCTAGTTTAATGAAAACATACTTATCGGTTGAGTTTTCAGTTAAAACTGAAAAAAAGACTGAAATATCAGCTACCCTGGCAGCCAAAACTGATGGACCCCAAGCAACCTACTGAAGGGCCAGATCTTATTTGGTTGTGATTCAATACCTGACTTGGGGGGCCCATCTGTTTTGGCTGCCAGAGTAGCTGATATTTCAGTCTTTTTTTCAGTTTTAACTGAAAACTCAACCGATAAGTATATTTTCATTAAAATAGGTAGCTCAACTGAATGATCATTTTTCGCTCAAAATTTTACTCATAAGCGATTTTTCACACGAAAATTAGTAAATCAATCAGTATTTCATTCGAGCGGATTTTTTTGCACTTTTGGCGTGTTTCATAACAATCACTCTGTAACTACTGGGTTTTGCATAATATCGTGAAAATGAGATTTTTTTTTCTTTTCGGTCCGACCGGATCAACCGCATTTGGCTGCGTGATGTGACACTGACGGCAGCATACCTATACGCTTGCCCTCGCTTGCCCAGCACTACTGTATGACCCTACCACTCTCAGATGATTTGAAGAGACGGATCTATCACTGGTACACCACAGAAAAGAATGTTACCATGGAAGATTGTGCTCAAAGAGCCGGATGCTCTGTTGGATCAGTAGCAAAGGTTATGAAGAATGTCCGCGATTTTGGAACCGTCAGCAATCCTTTGAGCAAGCATACTGGTTGACCCCGAGCAGTTGATGATGGTGATGATCTGTACATCAGAGAAATCATCAAGTCACGTCCAACGATCTACCTCGATGAACTGCAAATCAAATTGGAGACGGTCCGCAATGTTTTCTATTGATTGCAACAATATCGCATACATTGCCTGAGGGAGCGGGATGAACTGCGAATTTAGGTTGAGGTACTCGGGCCTTGCAAGGTGAGGAGCAAGAGTCGGGAGCACCACTGTCTCGTTGAAGAAGCTGCCGGGACGTTCGTCACGCTCACTATAAGACCAACAACTGCCTGTACCGGGTTGACGTGCCACGCTGAAAAAGAGCGTGAAAGAAAGGGATGACAAGTGTTGGAAAATGGAATGGGAGGAACCTGTTCGATCCAAGAGATACTGGTGAGTTTATATCCTCTCCAGTTGGTGATATCATTCACAATCACAACGAGGAATGCCTCAAGATGAGTAGATCAAGTGATAAGACCTTCCGAGAGGAGCAAGAGCAATCAATATGATGGGATATGTGGGCCAAACTGGCCAGAAAGAGGTCAATATGTAAAGATAGCACAGGATAATGGCCTCAAGGTCAGCCACCAAAGTAATAAGGACGCGATGCCACCAGATTTTGCTGCAGAAGAGCGGGCCAAACGTGGTAGTTGCAGTGATTATCACAACGAGGATGGCCTCGAGGTGAAACACGCAATAAGGTCTTCAAGCGTATAGCAGGTTGAGGAGTTGGTTCCGACATGATTATAATGCTCGGTGCAGGCACGACGACAAGCGTAGGGAAGAGAAGAGAGTGGAAGCCAGGAATTGAAAGAGTCACAATCACGCAGCCAAATGCGGTTGATCCGGTCGGACCGAAAAGAAAAAAAAATCTCATTTTCACGATATTATGCAAAACCCAGTAAAGTAACAGAACTAAAATGCAAGCCAGACATTCTCGAACACATCCCAGTAGGCCTGAAGCTGACCCCTCTATGAGGTTGCCGTTATAAAATAAGGATCCTCGATAGAGGGGCCTGTAAAGCGGAAGCAAATTTTGGCGGAGACTTTTTAAGCCCGATATATCCTCTAAGGATTTCCTAAACGGGAACGGTCCGTTGAGACCGTTCAGGCGCCAATGTAGAATTACAACTCGTAGTTTTTTACTTCCTCGACGCGTCGCGTAGACGGCAACGCAAAGCTTTAATGTATCCACTTACTTGCTCTGAAGCTATGGACTTAATCAGGACTCATTATTTGATGTTCTCCATCACGAATTCTCTATCACCTCTCATGTATATACTCAGTCTCGCAAAATCCGAGCAAATTAGGATTGTCTGTACTGATCTGGAGAGGCAAACGGTTCACCTAGATTGATATCTGATATTGGCAGAAGTGATTTCTGTATTGGAGTCAAGGGAGGAAGAGCATACTATGTTGCATGATCTGATTGTTGCATTTGGGGTGTACACGTTGATGATGGATTTGAGAGACCCGGAGGCACAATAAAATTTTGAGGATAATCAGGGGTCTTGAAATTCGGTTCCAAATCCTTCTTCTTCTTCCTATTTCTCGTCAGCTTTGGACATCCAAAATCCAGTGTCCTCTGGGATGATCCTCGTTCTCCACCGGAGCCTTCATTCATGTAATCGGACAAAGAAAACTCGCTAAAAAAGATTTCTGGGTCCATAGAATGAAGATATCCGTGTTCGAACATGTCATGTACAAGAAAATGGGTAGACGCGACGCGTCGAAGCAAGAGTACAAGTAATTCTACATTGGCGCCTGAACGGTCTCAACGGACCGTTCCCGTTTAGGAAATCCTTAGAGGATATATCGGGCTTAAAAAGTCTCCGCCAAAATTTGCTTCCGCTTTACAGGCCCCTCAAGCGAGGATTCTTGCGAAACAACGACAGCCTCCTTGAGGGGACTGCTTCAGGCCTAACATCCCGGTTCCGAAGAGTAATCACTCAACTCGACTTTCACCGGGTGCAAAACCCCATAAGATTTATGACTTATGGGAAATTTACAGGAAATTTACGGTGATCAGATTTTGCCCAAAGTTATCCGTAAAAACTTGAACTTACAAGGAACTTACAGGGAAAAAATTTTCCCTGTAAGTTCCTTGTAAGATGGAATATTTACAGTGAACTTACTGAGTTATTTTGTCACATTGTAAGTTCTACTGTAAGTTACCTTCACAAACATAGAACTTACAAGTAATTTTATTTTTGTGTAATATTCCTGTAAGTTT
>ML769755.1:0-61260 GCA_009733575.1 Gymnopus androsaceus JB14 | reverse complement strand
TAATAGTCCATGGATTCCATACTGTACTGTGGATTCCATAGTGTACTATATTTAATAGTCCATGGATTCCATACTGTACTGTGGATCCATAGTGTATATATTTAATAGTCAATGGATTCCATACTGTGCTATATTTAATAGTCAATGTGTCATCTGGATTCCATACTGTCATCTGGATTCCATACTGTCATCTGGATTCCATACTGTCATCTGGATTCCATAGTGTAACTATATTTATTCTATTGTGTCACATGTGTCACACTTGCTATGTTAAGGTGTATGAATATGGCAATGGTCAGGTGTCTTGTTCAAAGGAATGTGACATAGCTGTGACTATATCACATCAACCTGATGCTATCCAGATGATATTTCACATTATGTCTATTACCATTAACATGTCACATAAGTTGTGACATGATATCATAACATTTGGAGGGGTGTCACTCAAACTATCAATAGGTGCCATACATTAGCATCCCACTGTAGCTCTTTAACTGGCTTGAATAGTAACCATTAATAGTAGAACAAAAAGTCATGCACAGACTGCAAACCCATCACCTGAATATTTTCACTATTTTTCATGATTTTTTGCCAAATTATAGAGTCTAACAGTTGATTTCCACTGTGACATATGTCACACTGTCACACTGTATTTACTCTATACCTTATTCCTAGGTCTCCTCCAGGAATCCATCACCATCATAATCAAAACTTTAATTCATAGTATATGTGACACTGTCACATGAGACTTGATGGTCAGAGTATCAGTACAGATAGGTTGGTAGGTGTAGATGAGAGTTTCACTGTTGCTAGCATTGGGAAAAGTTTAATTCATCATGTGTGACAGTGTCACATCAATGTTGATGGAATCAGTAGAGGCTAGTTGTCCTATCTGGGTGAGACAGTCATCGCCACAGCTATCAATACCTATTCAGTAGCCAATACTAATGGGATATGGAATCCAGAGTGCCAGGACCTCTGGCACTCTGGATTCCAGACTAGGCCCCTGGATTTCCTGTGGATTTCAATCATATTAGATACTGGATTGTCGCACTTTGGACTATCTAACTAGTTATATATTAAGGTAGCCTGAAGTGTTGCTTCCAGGAATCGGGATTTCTACTGGTGGGTAGAAGCTTCAGAAGATTCGTTGCAGTACCATAGATACGGCAATTGGACAGTCTTAGAAAGCCTCGGATGGGAACCGATGGAACTTCTTTCCCAAATGTCATATTGACGTTGGGATGATTGGCAAGGATACTGTCATTGATGTGCTAAGCACAAAGAAAGAGCTGGACACATTTCTCCAAGGAATGGGAGAAGAAGATGCGGGAGGAGGACTGTGTGATAGAGTTGAGGAATGCAGACGTCATGTTTCCTTGACCAGTTCCATGCCAGGACAGGAGATTTGCTAGACCATCTCTGCCAGTCAGCTGGGTGCTAGGAAGATGAGTTTGTAGAAGTGAAGCACCAATACTGGCTTCACATATCAGACTCTGCTGATCTCTATCTCCGTCTGCATGGAGTGTTCCATCTGAAGGTTCCTTACCTTCCAAGTACCATCTCAAACTCTGGATAGCATACTTTTCACCATTGCTCTCTCTCATTACTTCACGAACAATTAGACACAAGACACCAAATGAAATATGGTCCTTTCCATGTTTGAGAATGTCCAAAAGTGAGAGAATCCATGGATCCTCAGCCTGGGGCTGGGTTGATGAAGACGCCAAGGTAACATTGGCTATACCATTGTAATCATTGCTGGAAAGTGGCTTCCCATGAACATATTCCATTGAACTGCAATGAACTTCCCAGCCAAAGTCCCTTGCCAAGTTCTTCACAGTGGAGGAAACACTGCTTGTCAACCACTGACAAATATGTCCACTGCTATATCTGGGCTCTTGTGAATAGCATGAGAAATGTGCTTGTTACAGGACTGCATTTTCCAAAGGGGCAAAAATGATGAGTAAAGGATGGGATCCATATCCTGTGATGCACATATAGACTCATTATCCATAGCGTTGACAATAGTCTGAATGACCATCCCTCGTAGGAGATATTCATCTAACACAGCAGATCCAGATTCGTTATCTTCATCATCATCTTTGTTGTTTCTCTTCTTTGTCTTCTTCTTCTGACTCGCTAATGCAACTTCATCAATGGCCAGAAGCTTAGGCATGACGATGTGCAAGGTTATGATGTCGCAGAAGAATTCTTTTCCCAATGAGTATTGTGTTTTTTGTTCTGGCTGTCTTGTTGTTAGTGGAATTTTGACCAGCTCAGATTCGTTGCCATTGTTGATAAGGCCATAGAGATTGGATGGGACTATAAGATGTGAATTTGCCAACGCCTCCATTTTAGTGAATATTCCGTTATTAGCTTGTCAAACAATTCAAGATCTTATTGACCAGAAGACCGTGTGCACTGTATTTCTGGAGCAGAAAATCTTTATCGAGTTCGTGGATCTGGAAGAGGAAATTGGCCGGCTCAGGAAGTGCTCACAAGATAAAGTCATGGATGATCAAGATAGCTCTACAATGTTGCCAGCGGACTGAGGCGTCCCATATCTGGAACACATAAGCTGACTGCTGCACTTGAGATATCACCTCAAATGCAGTAAAGACTCTTTCAAAGATCCAGTCAATTGTCTGATTGCAATCTGGAAGTGAACCACCGAATATCAATGAGTTGTGGAGAGGGTCGGATTGGATGAGATTTGTTAAGGTGTATTGTTGTTTATTGGTGGAAATGTAGGCAGCAATAACTTTTTGCATGCTATCTTTGGTTTTGAATGCCTGCTGACCACTGGGAAAAGAGTGACAAAGCTCCTTCAGCTTATCAAACTGACCGCGGAGATTGTGCTCATCAAAGAGGGTCTCCAGCATTGTAAAGTCACTGTCAGGATACTCAGATGCAGAAGGTATCAGCTGATGAGTCTCCCGGTAAGTGTCAAGAATCTCTTGACAGTCTCTATGAGAAATGGTCAAGAGAGATTCTGCGTTTCGATACCAGTTACTCACAAGAGCTCGCTTTCATTATACCAATTTACATTGCGGTCTACTGGCCACCCTCTGAACTTTAATAGGAAGAGGTAGCTTCCCTGCATGAACTCCTAATACATAATGTGTTGGGGAATCAGGAAAGGAAGGATATCCAAAATATGGCATACATGGTCAACAACTGCCTCAACTTCAAAATCATGATAAGTGTGATATCCTATGAGTATCTCCTTATATATCAAAGTATGAGTTGCAGCATCAAGAAAACTGTAATATAATAGACGTACTGATCCAACTGTACCTGTATCCTTGGACGGTTTGGGATCGCATTCAGGAGTTTCTTGCATACTGAGTGCCAATTCAACTGCGCTGGTTTCTCAGATGTTCTCACCAGCTCCTTTCCCCTATTCTCCTGGACAGCTGACAGATCTGTAGTATCAGGAGGCCCACTTGGCAAGATAAGGCAAACAGACCCTCCCTTGGTCTGGTTGGTTGTAACGGAAATACTTTTGTGGAGATCCGGTGGTCTTATGGGCTTGTACCGGGGGTTTTCAACTGAGTTTTCAAATCCTTTCAACATGCCTTCTCCGTATCCCAGACTGGATCAACACCTGGAGGTACAGTGATGTTCATCTGAGTTTCCCTTTCATGTTGGATCTGTTCAGGTGATGAGGAGACTGAGGACCTATAACAGAAGCTGGCGGTGTAGGAAGGATCAGGAACCTTGACCCATTCAGGCGACTTGGAAAGATGTACCCAACTGGTGGCGTACCACTCAAGAAAGTTTGTGATCCCAGCGTTTGGTGGCTGTAAGCAGTAGACGCAACTTGGAGAGGAATTCTCCAGCTCCAGGAGGTAGGGAAGGGATGTTTTCGATGTTTACAAAGCCATAAGGATTCATAATTGAACTGGAATCTATATATTTGAGAATAGAGGTTGGTAAAGCACCATGACAATGATAGAAAAAAACTTCCCAGAGGCATCAGAAACATTGGTCTCCATATTTGCATCCATATCCATATACCTATCCTCCATTCCTGCATCCAAGTTCACATCTATATCCATACCAAAGCTATCTGGTGACCAAGTCCCCAATGAAACACCTGGCTGAAGAGAGGAGTTCATGTCGATGTTGAGATTGTTGAGGTTACTCCCAAAGGAACAGATGCTAGTTCACTCCCAATGAAATGGGAACCTTGCATATTGGTCAAAGTAAGTGTGGCATTTAGCGTATCCTGGTCTAACTCAATGCCTTCTAAAACAAGGTCCAGTCTCAAGGTCTTAAACGTTAAGCAATACATACCTTGTGCACGAGCTTCCATTTGATAGAAAAACCCCTCAAAGGCCATACTGTTGACACTGTTGGCAGAGGGATCCCAATGATGATGGTCAGGATCCATAGAAAGTGAGTGCATCAAAGTTGCGGCAGCTTTTCCTACATGTTCCCACGCTCCGGACCTGGTTTCCAGCCTTATTGCGTTTCACTGTACAGTCCCATCCAAACATTCCTTTCTCATAGTACGAGCTGTGAAGAACACAAAGAGCATGAAGAGATGCATAGAATACTCCTGTACATGAATGTAGACATATGGGAAGCTACAGCTCTAGTTCAATGTCTGTAAGATTTATGCATGTGCGGCCTCAATACGCGGCAACAACTATCCATGTCCCTCTGAGATCTACCGTATCGTTGAGGTCAAGAGTACCCCAGAGATCTTGGGGAAGCCACAAATAAATAATCCAGAAAGTAAAATACAATTCTACAAATTGTTTCATAAACGTGGGTTTTCAAAGCAGAAACTTAGAGGAACTCACCAAACATACGATTGTCATTCAAGCTTCTCCAGCTCTTCCAATCTCATTAACACCATATCCTTACTCATCTCCTCTACCTCTCCCGCAAGAAATATTGCATCCAATATTGTGCAGAGATGCGTAGAGAGTGCAGTAATAGTGGTTGATAATGGATTTTGATGTGGACACTGACAAGGATGAGTCTGATGCGAGAAGCTGATATGTGCTGGATCAACAACAGGGCTTGGAGGGAGATGTTGAAGGTAGATTTGTGAGTGATGAGGAAGAGCGTGTCAATGTGCTTCAAGAGCCTAAAAGAAGCCACATCAGAAGAGGCACATTTGAGAATCATGAAGACGCTCACCCAACATCTTTAGCATCAAATGCCCGGTTTACGCCTGTAAAGATGGCAGAAATAAGCTTGAAGTTTTTGTCTTCTACTTCTGCAAAGCCAGCTGCCCCTTTGACTTTGTCAGGTTTACCTTTACCTTTCCCCTTTCTCCGTTTGCCTTCAAACACCCTTCCGCTCTTATCCACCTTGACTTCCATCTCCTGATCATGGTAAGCAGCAGCACCCCCATCTTTGTCAGAAATCTTCCCTTCTCCCAGTAATTCTTTGAACATCCTGTAATACACATCGATCAGTTTCAAAGCCACTTCGCAGTCAGCAGGAGTGAGAACAATCTGATTGAACATTATCATAGCATAGTACCGGGCATGGGTGTCAATTGGCTTTTTCTCTTCCGTAGATGCAGAGGCTTTTCCTTTTCCTTTCGCAGTCGCTGTTGCGGAAGCTGTAGGTTTTGATATAGGTGTGTCATCATCAGCAAAATGGATTTTACAGCTAGTTATATTTTCAGGAAGCTGAGATGTTGATGCAGTGAATGCTGCCGCAGCTGACACAGTAGCTGCTGCAGTTAAAGCGGCAGCTCAAAGTACTAGAGTGGTATCCTCGCAGACAACTACCTTTCATGGGTGCATGGGGCTGGAGGAGTTGTGAATGTGATAGCATCAGGAAAAATGGTCTGGGCCCAGGGCTGACTTTAGGTTGACCCACAATGACCTAAAGAGACTTAAGGGAACCTAAGGATACCTTGGTCTCCTAGGCCACCTGGGTTGCCTAGACTGCCTCAGTTTCTTTGAGGTCACCTAGGTTTCCTAGGATTTAGGGATAAACTTTGGGAATTTGAGGCAACCTGAGTAAACCTGAGTAAACCTGAGCTAACCTGAGAAACCTGAGGTAGCCTGAGGTAGCCTAAGGTAGCCTGGGGTAGCCTGGAAGACCCAAGGTGACCAGGGTAGCTTAGGTTCCCTAGGTCATCATAGGTTTAACCCCTTTTTGCTGATGCTATGACACGAGAGCAAATAGCCTTGTCTGTGTCGCCCTAGACATATAGTATTAGCCATGAAATAAAGCCAAATGGGCAGTGATATCTTATAAGTTTGTTCACAAGCAATCGCAGCAAGTTCTGCTCTTGTTCCGGTTTGTCACGGAGTAATGTGAATATAAGGTTGAGTGTTTGGGTGCGGACGTAGGCTAACGGATCAAGGGAGAGAGATTTGAGAGTCTGCAGTACCGAGCCTTGGAGGTGGAAGAACTGTTGGACAATGATTTGAACATAATTTGACTTTATAGCAAAAGCAAAAATACCTTCAAAGTATTAACTGGATGCCTTCCATGGGGGATGAGCGTTAAAAGAGCTGGAGGTGTGATTTAGCTTTCATTGGACACATATTCATGGTCTACTATAACACGCACTTGAGCAAAGGAGATTCGAGCAACTTCTCAATACCCTATGCTCCATGGAACCTTCCCATGACTTTAGTTGCGCTTGAGGTAGACATCACTAATCCAAGAAAGTATGTGGGAGCTTGGAAACCTGTCTCAGGGTCCACTGAGTGCTTCTGCAGTGGTCGGCGTTGCAAATGAGAGGAAACGCCTTTGTAAAATGAAGCTATGTCAAAACTCCGAGGCTAGGACAGAACTGGGAAAAAGGACTCACTCAAAATGGTTCCCTTGGTGGATGTTGCAATTGGAAATTTGAAAGTTGAGATTTCACAGGTGTAGGCCGTTACACATAACCACCCACTGAATGTATAGATAGAGATAAGAGTATCTCTCTTATATTCATGCATGACCGGCTTGAGAAGCATTGAAATAAAAAATACAAGCATCCGTAGTATTTGCATAGAATTACAAGCTGTATAGACAAATTCAGTCAATATCCAACAGAAAGACAATACAAGACACACCGAAGAATGATATATACGATGAACAGAGCTTATTCACAACCCTCCATAACCCAGAACTACAATTTCTCCACCATGGTCCTTGTTGGAGCTGAAAGAACGAAGATGTGAAGTTAGGAGATTAATAGGCTTCCAGAACGCAGCAAGAGCCTCACCAATAAGCCGATGTAGCTGTGCCATATAGGTGACCATCCACATTGGGCTGCCAATCTACCATGGTCGAGGATGTGGGCAGTGGATAATGGAACCTTAAGCATGGGAATGCACAGGAAAAGCTGCTGCAATGTCAAAGTTGCAGCAGCTTTTCCTGCGTGTTCCCATGCTCTGGGCCTGGCTGAGTCTTGAGGAAGACTATACCACAATCCCGAACCCATAATACTCGAGTTTTTCAAGCTATCGGCTTCTGAGTTGTCATTCCCCTTAGACGGGGATTGGAATGATGCTGGCATTGAAATGAGAAGGTTACACTAATATGGGCAAACATACATACCCAATAACGGTAGCAACATCGCAGTCTTCCCACTTCCAGTAGGTCTGATAATCAGGTTGATACAGTTACGGTGGAACAAGACAGTATTGGAAATGGTGAGGAAAACTTGCAGACTTGAGAGACTCCCAGCCTGGCTTCAGCTTGGGGAGGCACATGAGCTTCTTCCTGTGGCAGTGGTACCAGTTCTGTTCCGGCCCATCAGCAAACAATCTGTAGTTTTGCAATGACTCAGCTTTGATTCCCTCGCTATTAAAATCCAACAGTTACTGTTGTTCTTCATTTTTTGAATCTAGACATTGTAGAATGTGATATAGTCTAGCAAACTTTCTTCTCCGCCATCTCAATCAATATATCTTTATCATGAGACTGGTCTACCAATACGTGTGGGTGACCTTCAGGATTTTGCAGCAGCATGAGCGGAGTATTGAACTCGACCTATGAAGAAGACAAACCACGCATCAATTTTTGGTAGAGTGAGAGAAAGAGAGACCCTCACAATAGATCCCGAATCAAGCACCATCTAATGATGTTCAAATCAGTGAACAAGTGTAGATTATGTTGAAAGGCTTACAATGCGATCCGCATCCAATATAGTCTGTAGTCAATGCGCGATTGTTATCAGGGTAATGTCCCCAGTTAATTGATTATGCAGTATGATGCTATGCTATCTGTTTTGTAATCTGGACAGAAATATCCTTGTAAACAACTGTACTCGTATCTCTCCAGATTAACTCACCTATGGCCAACATGGCTGAAAAAATAAAAGGCCACAATCAGCTACAAGGATATGGGGACTGAAACACTACATACCTTTGTCCAATATTAATAATTTACTCCTGCATACAATAGCTCTTGCCAAAGCAATAATTTGTTGCTGACCCAGAGAGAAGTTGGTGCCCCCACTCGAGACTAATGTATCAAGCATGATCCTATCCTTTTCAGGCATGTCTTCCTGTAATGCCTGCAGCCCAGCCAACTTTAATGCATTGTTGAGCATAAAATCATTGTGTTCTTCGAAAGGGTCCAAATTCTCTCGTAGGGAGCCACTTATTAGTTCAGGCTTTGAAAATCAATTAGCATCATAGAAAGCTGTTATATTGAGGCTAATGAACACTCAACTATCTGCGGGATGATTGTGATTTGGGTTCTTAGTGCTTCTAAATTCATCTTGTTAATTGATAGCCCATCATAAAAGATGTCCCCGGAGGTGCAAATGCAGCATAAGAGTGAAAGGGTTAGTAAGCTCTGTAGGCAAAGTAATGATTACAGACGTCAGTGATAGACGAAGCGTACATTTCAAGACATGCACCTTCCCTGAACCAGTTCAGCCAACTGCCCAAATCTAAAGTAAGCATGATATACAACATAAAGTAGAATAGATATATGCATACCAACACCAATGTGCTTGCCAGACTTGATGTGGAAAGTAAGTTCATGAAGAACTTCTGGTCCATCAGGGGAGTATTTTGCTGAGAGTTTTTCAACTCGTAGATCGCCACTGGCAGGCCAATACGCAGGAGGCTCTCCTGACGGCTCCAGTTTTACCTCTTGTTCAATATTCAGATAGTTTTCAATATGTTTGAGACTTGTCAGGTTTTCAGCTTTAGTTAGCAATAGCATGACAACCAAACGATATACCTATTGCCTATGGTCATTCTGGTCAACAGCAAGATCAAGAGAACGAGCAAGAAATGGGCTTACTTTGAGCTTCCAAGGAGTTGAACTCCAGAGTGAATGAGAAGATTGTGCCGCTGAAGGAGACCGCCATGTTAAGCAAAAAGCCTGTGGTCGCAGCCGACTGATGCAGCACGTAGACGAGATACCATGCCAGCAACAAGGTAAACACTGCCGAGAGAATGTTGATTCTTACCACTATCCACCTCTGTAGGTTATTAAACACTCTGGCAATCCTTGAGTGACGGTCCATCCGAGTCTGCATTTCTATGATAGAAAGCTTTTCAGCACCGTAAGCCCGAGTAGAAGCTGTTCAGAATCATCAGTTGACATTTGTGGAATGACAAAGAAAATAGTATACTCACTCAACCCAAATTTCCACATGCCAAAGTCAACATTGCAATGCCAATCTGCATCCACGTCCAACGGAACATCTCAACGCAATAAAGCATCCCATACCAAGGTTCCGCCTCCCAAGTACCCTGCTTGCCAAGAACCGCCTCCAAATCCTCCCCCTTTGCCATAAGCGTAATCCTCCCATTTTCGAGTTTCATCTGCTCAAGGTATTTATACACCTTCTCTCTACCAGCAGTGCTCGCGCCAGGGTACTCATCTCCCCATGGTGCAGTGACAGTTGCAGCAGAGAGCAAGAGCTCCAGTGGGTATGATTTTGTCAGCCTCTCAGCAATACTGGTAGCATATTCATCAGGTTTTCGCTTTTTGAGGAAGCAGAAACAAATGTCGGAAATGATTGTGCTTTCACATTGATGGTAGTCTTTGAAGTTACTAGAGCGCAAAAGTGAAAGATACTTGAAGGTGGTGAGAATAACAGCGCGATAGTTTTCTGGAACATAAATCAGTAAACATACATATGGTGATGCAGAGTGGAGATGAACATACTGAAACCATCCTTTGTCAGCTGTATCGAGATCCTAAAGATATTGAATCCTCTACCAAGAGGTTGAGGACCACTGCTCAATCCAGTAACCCAACCACGGTTCTTAAGGTAAGAATAAAGTGATCCAGGCCCCTCGTGTCCAATAAGGTGACCGATAAAATTACCAGGCTTGTGTCACCAATGGGGAGCTTGATATTCTATGAGCAGGGATACTTCTATCGAGTGAAAGGTCATGATCGTTTGCACAGATACCATCATCTATAAAAGAGCTGTTAGATGGAGTTTAATAAAAGACGATGCTATCTTATGCCTATCTCGGCTGGGCCAAAGGGCTGATCATATATCATGGGCAACGGCTCTGCTTGACAATTGTGAATGGGAGAGAAGAATTTCGATGCAATTTCTGCTAGTTCATCCAGTGATTCTAGACAATTGAATGAGCTGAGAAGCCATGAAAGAAGATAGATATGTGGCATACCTTTTCCTAAGATGGCAAGATGCATTCTGCTTGCACAATACTCTTTGCTCCACCATTCGACTAATCTCCTTTTTGTTTCTCATCCAATAGCTCCGCCATCTGCCTCTGCTTTGCTATTAATGGATGAAACTGAAGGGGCCAGAGAAGCCATTCTCAATGGAATTGGTGATGGGCTGACATTGAGATTAGATGTTGCCACGTTTCCATTTTCCAAAGGTAGTTTACCCTTGGCCTTCAAATCTTTGGCTGCCTGGCTCAAGGATTCTCTGTTCCCGGTTCCAAATTTATTCCAGACATGTCCTGGCTTGCTGAGATGCTTGCTGAGTTGGAAGACTCTCCATAGATCGCTTTGGTGGTTTTTTTTGTGTTCAAAATCTACTGTATTCAGCTCACGAGAAGTAACCAAAGTAGAGTGTAGGGCTTGGATCTCTTTTGGTTTGGTTTGAGTGCTGCATGGAAGCCTGAGTAGAGCATCCCAGATGGTCTTTTAATGAGGACATGGGTGGTGGATAATGGAACCTCAAGCGTGGGAACACGCAGGAAAAGCTGCTGCAATATCAGAGTTGCAGCAGCTTTTCCTGCATGTTCCCACGCTCTGGGCCCAGTCTCCCTCATCATTCTCGACGAAGCAGACATGATGACTCAAGCGGCTCAAGCAGCTCTACATTGTGTTACCGAACAATATACCAAGTCATACAATGGTTTTGGAAAATGGCAGAGGTTCCTTAGGACATTGAAGCTTCACTGTTGGAAGCATTGATGTTACTTGCATTGGAGATAAGCAATGTTAGGAAGCAATAGCAAATGAGTAGCATTGAAAAGCAGTATTGGAGAAGCAAGGGCGTAGTGCTAATGTGGGAGTAAGGAGCATAAATAATGAGTATATTAGGAAGCGATAGCCCATGAGTAGCGTCAAAAAGTAATATTAGGAAGCAATAGCAAATGATTAGCATTGAAAAGCAGTATTGGAGAAGCAAATGTGTAGTGCTAATAGCATAGCAACTTTGGGAATAAATAGCTGTCAGAACCAACTGTCAACCATACCTGCATGTCAGTGGGCCAGATATTTTTTGATCTTTGGAAAGTCTTTCAAGTGGTTTTCACGGAGTTCTGCAGCATATTTTTCATGACTATCACCACCACTAACTGGGGCTTCATCCAACCATGCGTAGCCCTCTGGGCCAAACATGGCTACAATTCCTTTCCATATGGGCAGCAGGCGTGCTATCTCTCCTTGCTCTTTCTCCTGCTCTCAAGCATTTCGGCAAGTAGTCCCATCCGCCATCATCGTGTGATCTGAAATGAGAGTAGTCTGGAACTGTAGCAAAAAGAGGTAGAGGAATAGCACTCACTTAAAGTTTGGGGGCTCCAGTAATGCAATCTTGCATACTGAGAACAAGATTCAAAAAGTCGGTATTTTTTCTGAAAGGTATCAACGTGCCAGTCCAGCTCTGTAAGGATATTGTCCATGGATAGCCGCCTGCCATTGGGGAGTTCAAAAAATACTTTGCTTGAAGAAGACCGTAGGTCTGGGTCTGTAAACCCAGCCTGTTGTAGGACCTTACAAGCATTATGATGATTTTGAATCCCCACCCAAAGTGGCCTTTTCCTGTAGCCTTCCCACAGGTAGATGGCAACCTGAGTATCCTGCCCCTGTGTGTGGAAAAGGTAACCACGGAAGGTCTCCACATTGTTCAGCGCTGGAACTGATGGTGGCAAAGGATAACCTGTGGTCTGATCTGGAGGGGAAAATGATTGGCTTTCCAGCTCTGGGAAAAGGTCCTGGTTTGGGAAAGGAAGGAAGGGTGTTGGATAAGGTTGGCACATAGGTTCTGGAAGAGAGCAGAGAAGTAAGATGAAATGCGGATGTGGGTATGAAGACTGAAGGCCTGAAAGGACCTTTGGAGAGTTTGAGAGAGATAGTTTGGTAATATAATGCCCTGTGTCGGAAGCAAAAACAATTTTTGCAAATGATGGGTCAGCAGG
This sequence comes from Gymnopus androsaceus JB14, assembly GCA_009733575.1. Lineage (NCBI taxonomy): Eukaryota > Fungi > Basidiomycota > Agaricomycetes > Agaricales > Omphalotaceae > Gymnopus > Gymnopus androsaceus. The sequence goes on along the minus strand of ML769755.1, from coordinate 48,691 downwards.
AGTAGCCATACAGGCTTCAAGAGTATCTGGGAAAGACTGGAAGCTGAAAATCTCCAGGTTCACACCATTGCTAAAATTGGGTACCCAAACTGTGCCCAAGGCAGTATTGCTGGGATACTGAAAGGATACCACAATTCCTGGATAGTGATGCACATTTGTGGCCTGGTCAATGACCAGCTGTAAGGTGACAGCCTTTAGGAGCTGGAATAACTGGACGTTGGGTACTGCTGCAGCTCCATTCAAAGAATCTGACAGGATTAACATGTCCCAGAAAGTCTCTGTTACCAGGGGTTTGTCCTCAAAGGTAGGACAAAGTGCCACTGTACACGCGATGGGCACTACATAAAAACTTCTCAACTTCAAAACAGCGACAGATAGGGGTATGTATGAACCTAGAGGAAGATCTTCGAGGGACATTGAAGACTGGAAGGAGAAACAAAATGAAAACAAAGGAAGCTGCAATGAGGTAGTAAGGAGCTGAGGAGTGCAAAAATACTTGGACACGGGAATTTGATGGCGAGTTCTGTGTTTGGGAATTTGTTGATGGTGAACTTAGATGTGTTTGATGTGATTCCTTTACCTTCCACCATGAAGCCACTGCTACTATTCTGCCTTTTGCTGCTTAGCATTCTTGGTACTAGCATCAATATCACCTCAAATACGCGTGATGGAGATCATTTGCTATTGCGCTTTAGAGAGGAATATCAGAAATTCTCAACATTAGTTCACGAAGCTCTTGCAAACCCTCCCAATGTGTTTTTGCTCGAAATGTTGGGGGAAGAGCTGGATGAATTTCACTATATGGTCTCAGACATAAGAGTGTCTCCAATTTGTCCCCTGTTTTGTGTGGTCATTTATTCTATTAATCTTAAAACAAAGCTGTTTTTGAAGGATCTGAATGGTTCACTGTTCAGAATGGTATGGAGCACATGCTTCATGATATTCGTGCTCTGCACAATATTACACTTCAATCATCACATAATGGACATCCAGTAGTGGTCTCAAAGGACTACAGTAGTGGTCGGGGCCGTCCTAGGACTGTCATTGACCGTGACTTTCTAGCTTGGGCATACAGGTTTCGAACAACCAGTGATATTGCATCCTTCCTTGGTGTCAGCCGCACCATAGTTTGTCAGGCTCTTCTTGACTATAATATTGTACTGGCAGGTGCAAATCCATTTCCTCATGATATCAAAGATGACCAACAAGAACAGAATCTTCCTGAGTTTATTCAGGGCTCATCTCAAGACCATGTTCTGTAGGTTCCTAGTGCTGATACTCTTCCAGAACTTGCTCAAGGCTCATCCCACAATGGGGGTATGCTTGCAGTAGATTATGATGCTGGTAGTCGCTCTCCTCCAGCTGGATATCTTTCTTCTATCACAGATCTGGAGCTTGACACTACAGTCTGGAGGCTCTGTCAGGACTTTCCTTGAGCTGGGATTAGCATCCTCCGCAGTATGCTGCATAACAGTAATATTACTGTTCAACATGAGAGGATCAGAACATTGCTGCTCCACATTGACCCAGTTGAAAGGATCTTTGACCGTGTTTGTTTGAAACAGTGAGGCTATCATGTTCCTGGTCCCAACTCACTTTGGCATCATGATAGTCGACACGGTGTGTAGACAGTAAATCACCGCAATGAGAATGGCACTCATTTCTGATAGGCCTCATACGCTGGGGTATTGTTATACATGCTTTTATTGACAGCTATTCTTGCTTGATTACTGGGATACGAGCTAGCACAAACAACTTGGCGACCACTGTTTTGAATCTCTTCATGGCATACACTGCAAAGTACGGGGTTCCTTTGCATGTCAGAGGAGACCATAGCGTGGAAAATGTACTGGTAGCAGCATTTATGGAAATGGTGCAAGGCGACAGACAGGGCTCATATATCTGGGGAAGGTGAGCTAGAATCAATATCTACATTTCTGTGGATTTGCATACTTACCACTCTTACAGAAGCATGCATAATACAAGAAGCAAGCGCCTGTGGGCTGATGTCACTATTGGCATTGGTGCTACATGGCACCAGCTGTTCATGGATCTTGAGGTCAGACAAGGTATGCAGGTGGATAATCCAAATCATATTTGGCTTCTCCAGCATCTCTATCTCCCAACCATTAACTCGCAGCTGGAGTTTTGGGCAAACTCATGGAACCTACATCCTCTTTCAATTTGATTGGGTCCAAATCATAGACCTGAAGAGATGTTTGGGTTTGACATGTTGGTGCATGGGCTAAGAGGTGACTCTCTGGAAGTACATCTTACCTGATGAAGAGTTAGAACTTTTTGGCATAGACTGGGATGCGTACACTGAAGATGCAGTCCTACGGCAGCTGCACAGCAATTACACAAATGAGAATGCCAGCTCTTGGCTGCGAAGGCAAGGACCACCCCCAGAGCTGAATGAGGTTGCTGTAACAGCTCCTTCTGCTGCTTTATCTCAGGAGCAGATTGATTTTTTGGACGCTGCTATCAGAGACATTCCAAGGAGTAGTAATGCAGGGGATGTATTCAGACTTTGGACACAGGCTCTGATTGTTGCTCGACTTCTTCAGCCAGATGAATTTCTAAGCTCTTATTTTTACAGTATATGGTGTAATACAGATACAGTAGTATGAGCTGTTCTTTGCTTTCATCAAGCCTTAATTCAAAGATTCCATTGGATGACTTCCCACAAACTACTAGCAATTCATGTGAGCAATGTTACCATCTTATCTTCTTAAATCTATACTTTCGTGTCGACCACCAGAACTGCTCTCCTTGGCAGGAGAACAAGAGCCCCTTGCTCTGGTCTGCTCTGGTCCTTATCATTTTCATTCATCTTTCGCTCACTTATGGTATATCTTATAGCCTTAGGGTTTCTCAAATCTGAGTATTCTCAAAAAACAGTGAAATGGAATCATAAGCTGACATCGAGATTTATTCCACAGAAATTTATGATATTCTAGTTCTTCTTGTGGTTCCATTGGTCAATGGACATCATGTCACAAGTGGGAATGCATAGCCCCATACCCTTATCCTCTTTTCTCCAATTCCTACACGAATATCTTCATCCTCAAGCTCGATCAGCGATAGGAGTTGGAGATGACAGCTGTGATTGAAAATGATACCCAGGGATTGGGCATTGCTTTTGTTCCCAAGCTGGAAGTGCATGAACCTGAGGGACTTGCAGTGAATCGACTGACAAAATATTCTCTCTTTGACAAATACCTTTTCTCTCTGATCCAAAATGGCCTTTGCTTCCTGAGACCCCGACCCAGCAATGAGAGTCTTGGTATTATTGCTGTTTTCTTGTGCCATTTCGGAATGAACCTGAAGGAGTTGCAGTGAATAGACTGACAAAATACACACTCTCTGATGAGATACCTTTTCTTGCTGACACGAAATGGCCTGTTGCCTCCTGAGACCCCAACTCAGTGATGAGAGTCTCATCATTTGCCTCCTGAGACCCTGCTCAGTGAGAGTCTCATCATTGCCTGAGACTGATGCAGCGATGAGTCTCGTTATTATCAGCATTTTGTTGTGCCATTGCTGTTACTGGCTTCAAGGAGGAGCTCAATAAATCAGCGCAGACAAATGTGCGAGTCAAAGGCATGAAGATGGTAGGCTTGAAAATAGAGAATTTGTTGATACAAGCGTCAATATTTATAGTATTTGCCAGTCCTTCAAAGATACTCAGTGGGGATCAGCTCAAAGTTCGAAAAAAGTCAGAACTTCTCTGCGAGACAAATAGCTAAATCTCAGAAGTAGATCAGAGAATCTCAAGAGTATGCCACTGGAGCTCAAGGAGTACGCCACTGGAGCTCAAGAGTATGCCACAGGAGCTCAAGAGTATGCCACAGGAGCTCAAGAGTATGTCACAGGAGCTCAAGAGTATGTCACAAGAGCTCAAGAGTACGCTACCAAAAGCTCAAGAGTACACTGGGGAGGTATGCAAGTAAAATCAATAGTTTCAGATGTACACAACTGAGCAGCCAGAGCAGAGATACCTGTAAGTGTACCCTAGCAGCATATCAGATTCAACGCTATAAGATAAGGGTAAAGTACACATTGGAATTAACAATTATCATCAAGTACCCACAAGTAGTAAAAATATGTGCTAAAAGTACGTCCATGGAGTAAAAACAGCCAATTTTGAGTAAGATGTACATTAAATGATGAAAAATGCCTTCATAGAAGAGCTCAGGTTGAATGATATGAAGGTAGAGGAGTACGGTTCTGGTGAAGATGATGGACCAGGGGATGGCGAGGTCAAGAAGGGTTAATCTAGTGGTATCTATGCCAGTCTAAACACTTATACTTATACACTGATAATATTGCTGAGGTTGATGGTTCAATTCCTGTTAGTTACTGTATTTTATTGACTGTTTTTGAATCTTAGTATTTTTTATAAGCAATGCTGGGGCTAGCTCTTGTTAGGGTTCACCGAAGGTGTAACCCTAACATTAGAGAGCTAGTCTCCAGCATTGCCAAACCTTAAGTGGTTAAGGGTTAGGGGTTTGAACCTATTTTAATAGCGCAAATGAGAGGGAAACAGTGTTTCCGGCCGCGGTTGGTGCTTAGTAAGTACCTTCCTAAAACGGAACAATGGTCATGGTGGAAAAAAGTAGTGATCTGTCACAATCCTGACCTAACGTTTCCAATGCAAGTCACTGTACAGCATTTTGCATAAATGTTTACTGTGTTACAAACACTTTATCTTATCTCATGCCACATGGACTATTACTTATCTGTTTCTTCTATTTGTCTCTGTATATCTCAGCGCTTACTTAAGCGCGTGCTTGTTTAGGAACATGGCTGTGTTGTTTACTTATGTTTCATTCTTTATAGTTCATTGACACATGTATGATTGTTTGATCCTTGATCATAGGTCTTGATCATCTGAACATCCTTTGATCACTTTGATCACATCTCATGCTAGGATGCTGCATTCAGTGCTGGATACACATGTACGGTCACTTATTACTTACAGATGTCAATACTGTTGCACTTCATAGTTTCATGCATTGTTACAGTATGTACAGGGTATAGGGTTATGGGTCTAGGGCTTGTACAGTAGTATATATAGTAGTTGTAGCTGTAGCTTAGTCCTTAGCTTCAATCTTGTCAATACCTCCTAGTCCTCAATTAATTCTTGTTCTCTTTTCCTCATTACTCTTGCTATTGCCTAAGTCTGAAGTCGTGATGCCTGGTACCTCATGTTGTGAGGAACTAGTCGCTGACATACCGGTTCATGATTTTTTCAACACTTGTGATGATCTGTGAGACCTGGTGTACAAAATGGATCTTGAACCAATGTATCCCAAATGTCTTGCACCTAGATGTAAGTGGAGACCAAATGCGACCACCTGGGGTAACCATGCCGTAAGGTGGGTCTGGACAGTAGTATGAGTGTTTTATGGAACAGTACACATCTCAGAGGTGCAAGGAAGAGTGAACGGGCCACCCGATGACGTAATCAGGAGGAATCGGGTGGTATTGTGGTCCGACAACCAGAAGTGAGTGGAAGCAGAGGAATGTGGATGAAGGGGTGGTCCAAAAGGGTGTAATATGTCCAAATATGGATAATGCAGGTGGAATACAGCAAATGCGGATGGAAATAGGGTGGAAGCGGACGGAAATAGTGTGGGAGCGGATGGAATGGGGTGGAAGTGGGCAGAAATAGCGTGGGAGCGGATGGAATAGGGTGAAAGCAGATGGAAATAGTGTGGGAGCAGATGGAATAGGGTGAAAGCGGATGGTGCCAGAGGTTCTAGAGGTAGCAAAACCCAAATAGGAAGCTCCCAGGGAGCTTTGATTGTAAAGTCGTAAACAGAGATAGAAGACAGTGAGCTCCGGACATAGATTTGGTATCTATGGACAGAGCCTTGCAGTTAATGCGGATGACAGTGAGCCTTTGGACAGAGCTCGGAAGGCACAACTGGTTGGAACAGATAGAACAGAGAGACAGAGACAGAGACAGAAGCAAAACAGGATCAATTCAGTAACAACGGTTACAGTGGTAATAACAGACTAGGGTACATGAACTCGGGATGTCTACTTATATACTGTAGGGTGGCTGTGTAAGTCATCGGGAGGGCCTGATGGATGGTTATCAATTGTGGGAGGCACCCGGAAGGCAGGATAACTGGTAATCACATGTAGAAAGTGCCCGGCAGGCAGGATAAATGGTAAATAAGCATGGGAAGTGTCCGCATTTATGTAAATGAGTGCGGGAGGTATCCGCGGACGGTTATGGAGTGTGGGAAACATCAGCGGCCAGTTAACAAGCACAGGAAGTGTCTTGAATGAGCCAAGGCCTGACATGATCCTGTCCAATACAGTCAACCCTCCAATATAATCACCCTCCAACACATTAGAGCCCAGAGTGCTTATGGCCCATGCTGCGGTAGGCGGGAACTGGGGCGTATTAGCCGCACATCTCAAAAGTTTTTTGTCCCTCAAAATGTAAACTTTTTGGAAAAATCAATGAAAAATCAATAGAAAATTTTGAGAAAACAAACCAAAATCAACCACCAGATGAATACATTATTGCCAGATTTCTGTGATAACATGCCCATTCACTCTACAACATACATTATGCTGCCTGCAATGCACAGAGCACTTCTTAACTATATAGGCTTTGAGCCCTCCAGCACAACCAACATCAATGAGAGCAACCAGCCTACCATCTCATTCTCAGAGCTTGCAGCTCTCATCTCAATAAAGTCATCGGAGAAACCATGTCCTGAGAAAGGAGGCAAACATATAGCATGGGAGTTTTTAAATAGCATGCCATGCTGAGAGTGTCTATACTGGTTCAGGTATGTTCAAAACTAACTTCTGAATTCTTTCTTCTAATATAATACTGTAGGTTCTACCCTGAGGAAATTCTTGAACTTTCATCAGCTCTCCACATTCCAGATCCCTTTTTCACTCAAACACACTCCCGTTTCTCCAAAATTGAGGCCCTGGGTCTACTTTTGGCTTGTTCCAGTCAGCAGGAGACATGTATGACCTCACTTCTTGTTACAATTGTTCCCAGTCTGCAATATCCGAACTTGTTAATGAGCTAACCAAGTATCTTGATGATACCTGGAAACATCTGCTCAACCTTGGTCCCAGGAACCCTACAGTCACACCAGCATGTTTGGCTGAATATGCTCATGCTCTCCATCAGCATGGTGCTCCTCTTCCTAACATATGGTGCTTCATTGACTGTACCATTTGAGCAATGTGTTGTCCATCATGGTTCCAGTGACAGACTTTTAATGGGCACAAGGCTGTTCATGCATTGAAGTTTCAGGCATTCAAGGTCCCCAACGGTATGATCTGTCAGCTGCATGGGCCAGTTGAAGGTTTTTGAAATGACAATCACTTGCTAGCCACCTCTAGAGTACTTGAGTGGTGCTGCACAAATGCTTTCTGTCCTGGTGCTAACAATGACACACCAATCCGCAAACGTAACTTCCAAGTGTTTGGCAATCCTGCATATGGGATCAGGCCTGTTATTCTGAGTCCATTTGCGGGAGCAGGATAGTGAATGAAGGAATAGAAGGACTGGAATGCGGCAATGTCAAAGGTGCAGATTGAAGTGGAACATGGTTTTGCGGATGTTGTTCAAAGCTGGCTTTTTCTTGATGCTTGGTGGAAACTTCAGGTATACAGCTCTCCTGTTGGACAATACTACCGTGTTGGGGTTTTACTTTCAAACTGTTGCAATTGTATCCACCCAAACCAGACTGCACTAACACTAGATTGTCACCCTCCTACCCTTGAGGAATACTTACAACTATGATATCTCACTTGTACTCAAAGTCACATAATATATTAATTACTGTATGTTGAGCAAACTACAAACTATTGCATTTTTTGTAGCCTCCTCAGCCTTGAAACCAGCTTTCTCAATATCCAGGAAGCCCACCATAATTGCAGCCATCTCTATCCCGAGCTTTTCCGAGCTTTCCATCAAGTTTTTCATATGCTCTTGGTATACCTTCTGTTCCTCCTGACCTTTCTCAATGAGGCTGATAATAGCTTTGCCAGTAGATTCCTCCCAATGGAGGCACTTCATCTTCTTGGAAGAATGTTTTGGAGAACCATGGCTGGTATCATTCTCCTGTCAAATGAAGTCAGACAGTGAAGAAATGCAAATGACAAATATGTACCAAATCATTTGGATGTTTCATGTTGCGCTTCTTGTTGATGAAGGTCATCATGGACGCCTTCCAAATCTTGGCACCTCCCTCATCATCTTCATCTTGTTTCTGACATAATAAATTAAAGAATTAGGTGTAGGCAAGCAATCACAAAGGAAAATGGAGATACCTGCTTGAAGCAGGTATGTCCATTTTTTCAGTGCAGCCTTTTGCTCTTCAGACTTGTGTTCTGCATCATCATGTTGCTTCTCAAGACATTCGAGAAGGGCAGCAATGGTGATCTTGAATGACTGGTCCTTGTCAAGAATCTTGGCAATTGCACAGACCTCACGAGAAGTACTAGTGGGGTTCTACACAGTGTTAGTAGCAAAACACAGAAATAATAATAATGATATGCACCTTCTTATAGGCTACCAAGCCTATGACCTTGCTCCAAATGGAAGACCACTCAATATTCTTCAGATGAAAGGCCAGATTGACCACCAAGTGGCCAGTCAACTCCTTCCACACTTTACCTTTTTGACCATGTGTAGCAAGAAATGGATTAATTTCAATGGCTTGTCGAGCCATTTCCACCAAGTCCAGTCCATTAAAGTGAAGTTTGCTCACCTCTGTAGAGGTTTTCGAGGCTTTAGCAGTGGCAGTGCTATTACTGATCTGGCGACAGGCTTGTTTCATATTGAAGTTCCAATGTCGCGAAGGACTGGCTGTGAGAGGTTGACCAGGAATGGTCACAGGAGTTATAGGGCAAGAGAGAGCAGGAAGGAATTTTGGAGTTGGGAGAGTTGAAAATGCCTCTGTATGCAAGGGAAGTATGGGACCAGGTTGAGTAGAGGGAAAGGAGGGAGATCCTGAATAGCATTGATTAGCTGGAGAAGAGGATTGGTACCAAGGATCATCATTGATTTGACTGTCGATGTCCAATTCTAAGGAATACAGGAGCTCTCAAAGCTCTGCTTCAGAGACTTCAAAGCAGGGTCCATACTCCCTAGCGGTATAGGGAGAGACTGGAGGATGGCCAATGTTGTCAAAGTGCTTGTCAAAGAAGTGGTCAACCTCTTTGTGGCATTGCTGTGGGTTTTCTTTATTGTTAGGCATAGTATTTTCAAGTTAAAAAGAGAGAACACGTACCAGAGGCCTTTTATACTGTATGTCCCTGCTCAGCTTACCCGTGACCATGTTTGAGAGACATCATTTTGTGGTGCAAGAGGCAGCCACTGATGCAATTGCTCCACAATTTGGCTATGGCTATGTTGGCACTCCAAGTTGAGCTGTTGGGACAGACAAAGTCATTGGGATAGACAAAGGGCAGGTGGATGAAGCTGGAACAAAGGGAAGGTGCAGCTACAGCAAATCTGTTCCATGTTCCCATGGTGGTATCATTGTCTGGAACGGCAAACTAAAATAGGATCCCTGTCATATGGCTCCGATTGGAAGCTTATATCCAAAAAATTTCTGACCAACAAACATATGGCTTGTGTCTTAACCAAAAGAATTTTGAGACATGCAGCTAATATGCTCTACTGCCAGCTTCAAAAAATTTTAAATTTCAAGAATTGTTTTGAAACCCGGGCTACCTGAGGTTTTCCGGGCTGTAGAACTCCATTGGTGGATTGTCACATCACTGGGCATGCCTTGCTGTGGTGTTGGCATTTTTTGATTCAAACCAACTCATACATGAACCACCGCCACAATGATGGCTCCACTTCTGGTATGCCTTCCTTTCTGCCTCCAAACCAGTTTAGTATGGTTGGACAGCCATCTTGAAGGGAGTAGAGGTTGGGCTTCATTGTTAAGACCTGACCCACTTTTTACTTACTCACATACTCACCATTGCTATGGATATAGAATACTCTAGAATTGTTACTGTTGCCACCCTACCGTTGCTATTTCAATGGTAACCATTTAATATTTCCTTTTCCTACTGTTGCTATGGATATAGAACATTCCAGAACCGTAACTGTTGCTACTCTATTGTTACCATTTCAATGGTTACCATTTAATTGGGTTCGCCTCGCTCACCCAATTGTTGCGAGGTGCCCGGAAAATCGCGCACAGCCACAATTGCACGCAACCTGCTTTGACCGGCCAAAGCGAGCAAGCGGAGCGCGCGTGCCGGATCCAGCGCTTATCTTGCGGCTTTTGACCGTAAATCATTTCCCTAGAGCGTAATTCTTATCTGTTACTCTTCGAATTTTTTTTTTACACTCTCATACATGTATTCAAGAGATCTGCTTTTTTAATTTTATAATACAGGAAAAGGAAAATAATCAAGACTTTGTCAAGTCACTGGTCAGATTTTGTAGTAGAATGGTACTATTAGTCTATTGTGCTACAATCCATAGCACTTAATGCCCCCATGGAACATGATCTGATTCAATGATTCTAACATGTCACAAACACTTCTGAACATGAAACTTTCAAGATAAGTAGTAATGCAATAATTAATTTTGGTATGCCAGCTATACCAGTCCTCATTGTTGTCATTGTAGGTAAAACTTGAAATGTCTTGAGTGCATAGTGCGATTTTTTTTTCCCCATATAACATAATGAATTGGTGTTTACACCTGTAATGCATGATATCAACTAAACTTAGGCTAAGTGTTGTTCCAAGGGCCATTGCTTGCCATGGCCTCCAATTGGACAATGGAAACCAATGTTGTACTGTAAGTATATACTTATCTGTAATACATTGATTCTCATCCTTTCGCTTCCTGCCCATCTCCTGCCACAACTATAAGGTGCAAATGGAATACCATGTATTTGACTTCCCATTCTTGAGTGATGCCATACCCATATAAGTATCCCAACACACAGTAGTACAAGGCAATAGCATTTCGTATGCCCCAGCCCCTGGGATTCAGGATGTCTCATGATATGAGTGTTTAAGAAGGCTCAATACTGTATAATTATGACCTAAAGTTCCTGTAACCATAACACCAGCTCTGGGAACTTGACACTTTCGAAGATTGTAACACATAATGGGCTCAAAGGAACTTCAATGGCCAAAAATCGTAATGCAAAATTCCAAAAATTTCCCAGAATAGGCTGAAAATCAACCAAAATTTTCGGCGTAACACTGATTTTTTGCTTGGGAACTTCACTTTTTGAAGTTTTCACCGTAATACCCTGGGAACTTTAGGTTGTAATTATACAGTACACTTATAGGGTTCCAAACACAAAGTCAAGAGTTTGAGTCTTTTGAGAGGCAGCAAACAGAGCATTGGGATTGCAATTGAATCAGCAGAACCTTCAACCTGCTGAAATCAGAGTGCAATGCCCCCAAATTTAATGTATTTTCAGGTGCATCCTGGCAACACTAAAGTGTCCTCTAAAATCACCAAAGTTTTTAATCTGAGTCATTATGCATCAAGTCTAAGGTATATCCTAATATATACTGGAAAGTTTGAAGCTACGTCTCCATTTCCAGCACCAACATTGCAGCAGGTGCATTATTGGTACAATAGCCAACTACATTAGAATTTACTTTGCTCACCCACTATGCATTACATGGAGCCATGGGCTCGTAATGCAAAATTCACATTATTTCCTTTTTAGTATGGGCTTTTACTATAAAAGCCCCCTAAACTTTGCTCACAGACTCCAGTTCTGTTATTTTGCCAACCCATCTACTTGTCCTTTGCTTCTTGCTTCTCAATGTCTCTTATCTTACTCTGATAGCTTGTACAATATCTCTGACATTCTATATCAACACTTTGATGTTGATCAGTACACCTGATCCATATCCAATATAATTCCAAGCCCCTGCAATCAAGGCTTGATTGCCCAACACATTTATTACTAAATCCATTTACTCATAGTGCATACTCAGCACCTATAGGTTGCCTAACAATTGGTCTGCCCATGGCAATACACCCTTGTTGCTGTCTATTCATTAATAGACTTTCAATATATATCATTATTGGATCACTATAGTATCAACTATAGTGCCATAGGTCATGAACAAGTACGGTTCTAACATTCATTGGCTTTGAACTCAAGGGTGGCGAAATGACTGGAACAGCCTGCTGCTTCTGCCCAGAACATTGGAGGGGGCCCTGAATCTTCAAGTAGAGTCCTAGTGCCTTTGATGACTGTTTGATTACCTCACTCTGCCAAACCGTTTGCTGCAGATGAGTAAGGGTGAATTCTCTCTATGAGGATTCCATGCTTCTCGCAGTACACAGTCATCAGTCCATTATCCAGTTCACCTCCGCCATCAATTCGAATAATGCAAAATTGTTTCCCTGTCTGATTCTCAGCCATCATGCAGAACTTGTGAAAGTGCTCAAGGGTAGTTTTGGCACATTTGTTGGAGATAAAATATGGGACACGGACAGAGGATTTACCATCTGAGCAAAGCATCATGTAGCTGGCTCCCCCTCTACTCTGTGTCCGCAATTGCGCCCAAAGGTCGATATGTACCCTCTCAAGCACTTCGGTCTCATGAGTAACCTTTTCATCAAATGGCCACCTTGTTGCTTTTCCATAGAGACAAGGCTCACATATCCCAAGTAACGTCTTGGACACAATGTGGATCCCATCCACTAGGTTCCAATTTGCCATTCTCAAGATCCGTGGAGCTCCAATGTGACCGAATCGGTGGTGCCATGTCTGTAGGTCTGTAGCTCTCTCATGTGATTTTACAGAGCTCACATGGGTCTCGGCCTTGACAATATAAATATTCTCGTTCCCCACCTGTATTCCCATCATCATGATCTCCCCTGACGGTGCTCTGACTGATAGAGCTCCATCACCCCACTCCCCTTTGTACCCCAAATGGTCTAGTGTGGTGATTGAGACAAGGTTGTTGGAGAAATTAGATGTGTGTTTCACTCTTGTCAGGTTTAGGAGCTTATTAACACCGTTCACCTTAGATGACAGGTTCAGTGATCCCACCCCATGTATCCGGAACCTCCAGCCACTCCAGCCACTGCACTACTCACTCTCTGTCCTTCAACACTTTTGTATTGGGAAAATTTGGATTTGTTCACCCAGCAATGATCGGATGCTGCTGAATCAAGAAAGATCCCCGGATTAGAGAGTGGAGAAGATATATTCCCATGGCACACAGTGCACTCAGATGGGTTGGATACAAGGAAAGTAGTAACAGGTATGTCATTGTCTAAGCTACTGCTCTCCCCTTGGTGACATTTAACATTCATAATGGGAGGCTCTTGTCTGCAAATGGAAATGTCAGGGGACTGCGTGGTGCTAGTCTTGGACATGGACATACCCGACTCATTGGTAATATGCCTGCCTCTTATGGCATGTAAGTTGGTGGGATTGCAGAATTGTTCATTAATGTGATCAACCATTTGACAGAGTTGCAATGGTTGTAAAACCTTTGTCAAACAGACCTGGGGCCCATAACCTGTTGAACAGCATGTAAGTCCAGATGGTGAAATCATATTACTAACCAAAGTGTCTTGAGGGATATAAGAGAGGTTATATTGTCCTGTATGTCTGTGAGACAGTAGTATGTAGAACAATAGAGACTGTAGGTGAACTAGCTACAGCTTATATACTAAATATCTAATGAAATATACAGTACCCTAAAGTGTAGTGATCGACATAATGCAAAAGGTATACATGTGCATAATAGTCCCTACAATGTGACTATGGTATATTGATTGTATAGACAGTCTGTATATGGGAGAGTAAGTCTGCACCATTACTATCATATGAAAGAGTACTAGCGAATAGCATAACCAGAGTGAGTAAAGTAATGAATCAGCATATACATTAGTATTGCTGTTTCCATATGAAGCACAGCTACAATTGGTGTTTCAAGGATTGAAATAGGATGATATCCGCATGTAAAATTGGTATGAATGACTCATTGATTGTAAGTGTTTTAATCTAATTTCAACATTCTGCAGCAGCTACAAGTGGTGTGCAATCCGCAAATCCAGGAATATTTTGGTCTGCTTCAACAAAATCTTGACTATTTCAAGATGGCCTTGGTGTGATGCCATTGTCAAAGCAGTACTACCATGTCCATTTTGTGCATTCACATTTGCCCCCTCCTCAATCAGGACAGAAACAACATCCAAATGACCCATTTCTGCAGCAATTATAAGTGGTGTGGAATTATTGAATTGAGGAATATTTGGGTCTGCCTCATGGTTCAGCAAAAGCTTGACTATTTCAAGATGGCCCTGGTGCGATGCCATTGTCAAAGCAGTACTACCATGTTCATTTTGTGCATTCACATTTGCCCCCACCTCAATCAGGACAGAAACAATATCCACATGACCTGTTTCTGCAGCAATTATGAGTGGTGTGTATTTTTTGAATCCAGGAGTATTTTGGTCTGCCCCATGGTTCAACAAAAGCTTGACAATTTCAAGATGGCCATTTTGTGATGCCTGTTTCAGAGCAGTATCACCATGTTCACTTTGTGCATTCACATTTGCCCTCTCCTCAATCAGGACAGAAACAACATCTACATGACCTGTTTCTGCAGCAATTAAAAGTGGGGTGTATTTTTTGTGTCCAGAAATATTCTTTTCTGCCCCATGGTTCAGCAAAACCTTGACAATCTCAAGATGCCCCTCCTGTGATGCTGCCCTCAAAGCAATATCACCATCTTCATCTTCTCCATTCACATTTGCCCCACTCTCAATCAGTAACACTGTAACTTCTAAATATCCTCTGTAAGCTGCTCTTGTAAGTGGAGTCCATTTGGCTTGTCCTGAAATCTCTTGATCTGCCCCATGGTTCAGCAAAAGCTTGACAATTTCAAAATACTCATCATTTTCTGCCTGTCTCAAAGCAGTATTACCATCTTTACTTTGTGTGCCATGTCCTTCTACTGCTGCACATAATGCTGATCCCCACATTCCTCCTATAACATTTACAATTTTTTCATTCACCATCTGCTTGACTATATTGTGAAGACCACACCGAGCAGCGTAATACAATGGCAGAGGCATAGGCATACTTTCTCCTGCATCTCCTTCAAATTCTGCCAATTTTAAGCAGTTATCATATGTAGTTCCACCTGATTGGATCAGCTTTAAGGTTTTATAGTTTACTCTATTGCTATTTGCAATTTTTGCATGTTTATACCAGTTTTGAGCAGCATACCTAGAAATTGGATATTCCTCATTCCATTCCACTGCATCTGCTATCGCTGTATTGAACTGTAGCAGATATTCCAAGCAACTCTCTACTATCAATTTGTGTGTCGAATATTCTTGCATGTGAAACTGTGACACTACAGTGCTCACATGAGTTTGAAGATGTTCAGATAAGAGAAATTCCTTCACAGACATATGAGCTAGCTCCACAATATTTTTGGTCTGGTCTACATGTATAAGTGTTGCCCCAAGCAAAGCTATATGCTCTGGAGCTACCCGGTATTTCTTCTCAAATCTGATTCCATCATTATCACTTACAAAAGCAATGACTTCCCCTAGTGCACTTAATGATAAAGGTTCCATTGAAAAACAAAGCCACTGTAGAACTTGCTTTGTATCATCAATGCGGGAGGGTTCAATTGCTTGAAGTGCTTGAATATAAGTATCATGCAGATTGGTAGGAAGTTGATTTAAAACTGAATCAACTGCCTTCAGACCTATACATGATTGCAGTGCAATCAATTGGCAATCGACCCAGCGGAACCTAGGATAGCAGTCAAATTGGATCTCAACCATGAACAATTTCAACACTCACATTCCATTTGCCCTCCTGGTTAGACTATCTGTAATTTGATTCTTTGCTTCAATGCCATGATGGAAAAATGAATGGCCATTTTGCATGGTATGATCAAGGAAGATTTTCACATCAGAATTTACATCTTCTTTGTCAATATAGATAGTTTTTGAGCAAAGCTGTTGCAATTGATGGGCATAAGAGATATGTGGACGACTTGCTATCAGAACATGTAAATAAGAGCATCCCGGTGTCCTAAGCTCTTCTACAAGCTGAAGAAAGGGCTTGAAGCCTTGACTCTCTATTTCATCAAGCCCATCAATTATAATGAATAATGATTCAACTTTGAGAAATGAAATGACCTCTTTCAAGGTTCTTATCAGATCTCTGTCAGTTGGCTTGCTTCTGAACTTTTCATGATTCTTATAGAGTTTTGATATTGCCAGATAAATATCTTTTTGCAATGCAACTGTTGTTGACAAGAACAACTGTGATAAAAGAGTTGTGACCATGTTGTTAAAGCTTTGTTTGAATGAATCTCTGAAATCAAAAAAGTAGAATGCCACTAGTTGGTTTTTATGGGCATCCAAACTCTTCACATGATTGATAATGGCAGATCTAGAAAAAGGTAAGCCATGCATGGATGAACTAATTCTCACATACACTAGGACACTTTTGCCAGATCCCACTGTATTTTCATCCTCAGCCTCAGTACACAGGCCAAAATGTGAATCCTGAAACTCACCATCACCCTGCAGCCAGAGAAATGAGTTGGGAGTTTGCTTCCAATCATTGAAATCCTTTCCTTTCAGAAACCATTCACCAGTTCCAGTTGTTCTCTTTTGTGAAAAGAACTCGTGGCTTTGGGAAGCATTGGAGGGACTCAACCATTTTATGATTTGGTCTGATTGACTTGTGATTTGAGTGTTATTTGGATCTTGATCATCCTGTAAGTACCCATAGAATAGTGCCAAATGCAAACTCACATTGAATATACATGGTTTTTGCATTGTGGAAGTGAGCATTCTCCATCTTGAAATCATTAGCCCCACTGAACATGTTGGGAGCATCATTCATAGACAGAGACATGATGGGCGTGGTGGTGGGAGCAACTGCCAAGTGCTTCTCTTATAAAGAGCTTCCGAAAATGATCATATGATCAGTTTGAAGGCACGAGGCCTACTAAGGACCTTCCGTGCATCTCGTCTTTACAGCCCTCGATCGATGGATAAGATGGCCCGGGTCTAAAAATAGCTTCCGTGGCTCGTACAGGCTTGTGATATGTGATGTTGACCTCAAGGTTTCAAGCTTTGGATGTCTTTAGTTCTTCCATTTCGTCTGTGAATCTTAAGCTCGAGTCTATCCTGAGTCTCAAACTAGCCAAGTGAATATTTTTATGTTAGCGCCCACTGTTTGATTCGAATCGTCATTGTGCCCACTACGCTCTTGTCCTGCCACCGAACATTGTAGAATGAACTCGGATCGCTTGAATCTTCTCTTCCTCTCCTAACCAACTCGCTACTCGGCCACAACCCAATTATCGATTGTAACCAGATTTGAAGTTACGCTATCGTTTCTCTCATCCGGTGATATCGAGCCTTTTGGTTGGATGAGCGAAGCGAACCCGATATTGGTTGAGGCCCCGGGAGATGCGTGTACAGCCACAGTAGCGTGAGAATAGCTGAGGTGTGAAGCGCCGATGCGCACAGCCACAGTACTGTGTAGCCTGCCGGCTGTCCCATTCACGCAGTAGTGCCTTGCACTAATGCAAAACATATTATCTGTAACACATGATGCATACTGGACTGGTACACATTGGCTGCATGACAGCATGAAACCAGAACTACAAGAACGAGCAACATGCAATGAGTGTGGCAAGATTGATGATTTTAGACATATATTAACTGAGTGTGAATCTCCAGGGCAAGCCTTGATCTGGGAGCTAGCCGGAAGCCTTTGGGAGAAAAAAGGGGGAAATATACCCTGGTCATTCATCAGCCTAGGAGATGTCCTAGGCTGTGGGTTGGCAAGAACAAAAGCAAATAGGTTACAGATTGGTGAAAGCCGGCTATGGAAGATTCTGATATCTGAGTCTGCCTACCTAATCTGGACATTGCGCTGTGAACGAGCAATTGCAAATGAAGGGAGACCTTTTAATGCAAAAGTAATAACAAATAAATGGGTCAGAATGATAAATGACCGCCTGGAACTGGATCGGAGAATGACCCACCATCGATATGGGACAAAGGCCTTAGCAAATGGGCTGGTAATCCACACCTGGAGAGGTACCCTCATGAATGAGGAGAACCTCCCCAAAGATTGGACAAAGGAAAGCGGGGTTTTAGTGAGTATTACAGGGGGGCAAAATGAAGAGGTAAGTGGTGTTGGTTGAAGGAATGTGCCCCCCGATGAAATGTAATGTTGAGTCCCACACTCAGTGCGTAAATGCATTTCCTCGCGGAGGCAGAAAAGATTTATGATTATGCTATATACTATGCTCTAACTAACTGCTGCAAGGTCTCGGTCCTTGCGTAAACTAGCGTGGGCACAAGGGACGACTTGGTCGGCCACTTGATGCCTGTGAAACGCCCCTCCAAAAAAAATAAATTTAAAATAAATTTAAAATAAATAAATAAAAAACATATTATCTGCTTCAATTCAAAGTGCGTCGCCTCAAAGCTTCTGCATTATTTGTATACTAATGTGGCTTGTTTGGCTTAGGATTCGGAAGACTCTTGATTTCAATGCAGCATACTACTCGAGGTATATTTCTAATTCTCTGATTGAACAACCTCCGAATCCACTCCCCAACGCCAACGACCATTAATGCTGAATCTTCAGATTCTTCGACGTCAAAGCGTGTCAAAGGCTCGGCGTTAACGGCGGAAGATTGATTCTTCCTTGACATCTATTCCGCTGATATCGGTACCAGTTCCCGCGCCAGAAAGGAGCAGAGACGGTGAATGGCAGTTCTCTCTCAACGCTTCCTAATGCACGCTACCGAAATTGTCATCATCTCCGTATCCAATTCCTATCAACCCCAACCGAATCCATTATACCCCACTTCCGCATCTGCATCTGCATTTCCATTGTACGAGTTCGTCGGGCCAGAATCCGTTACCCAATGGGATCAAGGACCGAGCTGAAGCCATATTATGCATAGTCGTCGTCGCAGTAGTATCAATCCATATCCGCTGCATATCTATATTTGTGCTTCTACCTCTACCTCCGTCGACTGGGTATATGCTGTTCGACCGCGACCTGAACCGGAATCCGAATCCTGCTATGATCAGGGAAAGATTGACGCTTGGCTTGGACTCTCAGCCTGTGTATGTGGCGAGGTGTGTACTGTACGCTATAGCTCTTTTACTCGCTCACTCACAACATCTTTCACCCCTGCCCCTCGTAGGCGGACTCACACGGGCATCAGGAAAACCTTCATTAGCAAAAGATGCTAGGTGCATACAAAAACTCGTCAAAATGTAGATAAAATATGCAAACATTTCATGTTTTGACACTATAATGTGAGTTATGCAAAATTATGCCCGTTATGCCCGTTAGACAGGTCCCCTGATAAGAAATGCATTAAGTTTCAAAATTATGCTGTTTACTCTGAGGTATGCGGTTACATTCAGCAGCATCGGAACGATAAATCATGCAACATTATGGAATATATTGGATGCCAGCACGATACAAGATCGTGTATACATTTTATTTTATTTCGACAAAAACGCACAGACTTGGAATGAACAAGAAACTAGCAAATCGTACGACCACCACCATTCAGATAAAGATTGAGTAGTATGAATAGTATTAGTAGACATCAGGTAACCCATCTGATTCATCACCGTCGACAGGCTCCCTGCGCATTCCAGAAACTATCAGCGAAATCCACTGAGACTCAAATGAAGACTTACGTTGCTCGATTTAGCAGTTCAACCATCATGACATGATAGCTTACTGCGTTGTCAGCCTGGATCTTCAAAAGATAATCAACATGTTTCTTGTATTCAGGCCGTGCCTTGTCTCCCTTGAAGTCAACAGTACTATGAGACCCCGATGACCATTCCCGAAGACAGAAGTGCACCTGCAGAAAATAACGTTATGAGACCAAAGAATAGCCCAAGTGCATAAAAGAAAAACGTACCGCAGCAGCAGCAAGCACCAGCATTGACATCGGAAGCTCGGGCTCAGAATACCGCTCATCGTCAAGCGAGGAAGAGAAGAGAGGGAGTAGAACTTGACCAGGTGAAGCTGTGCCAGAGAACATGGTGCGTAAAGTTGCTATAATAGCACCATGCTTATATGCCCCACCGGTAAGCTCCAAAGAGTTGACATTCAGATAATCCGGTGTATAGACACGCTAGCGAGTTCGGTGAGTACTAATCATTGCAAATGATAAATGCGCAGCTATGGCGTACCTCGACACGTTTAGTAACAATCTTGGGCGGCCCGGGCTCTGTGGCAGGTTCCTTATCTGTCTCTCCAGGTAGAGGAGCAGGACCCGGAAGACCAGAAACAATCTAGGATATAAATCCAAGTCAGTACAGGCTAGCGGTAGAGATAGTGAGCCACTTTACCACATCATCGAACTCCGGGGGAGGTCTTGCTTTCAATGGGAAGATGTAACAACATTTCATGGAGACAAATGCAATATATTGACGTAGATCACAGAGTCGCCCAGTAATCGGGTACTCACTATCAAGGATCACAGCTTCTGCAGCTTTCTTAACTTCAGAACGAACATGAACAACCCGATTGAACACCTAAAAGATAGTGAGCAAGCAGAAGCTCTTAAAAATTGTGACCTACATAATCACAGAGAGACTTTGCCCATTTACGCTCCGAGGGAGTGCAAAGCTGTTCAGCAAGCTCATCCAACCCAAGTTCCGTAGCTGCCAATGCCAAGGCGTCACGTAGCATAGATGATTGACATGCAGCGTCAGGATACGCATCTTCTAGGAGAAAGAGTCCAGTTGAAGTCGCTGTTGCCTTGGTGAGAACGTCTTGAATCTCACTGCTCTGAGTGCGCTTTGATATCAGTCGCTGTCCGGGGCTGGGTGGTACATATTGTGCTTCGGAAGACCAGATACGTGGAGCCGCAGGCTTTGGTACTAGTTAATAATGAATCTGAAATGAAGAATGAGAGAAAATGTTACCTCCTTCTTCAAGACTGTGACCGGAGCAACAAACGCTGGGAACTATAGATATCACCAATGAGTTGTGTATTGATCGAAGGGTATAAACGTACCTCCTGAGCGTATTTGGCTGCCCGGACTGATTGGGCCTAGAGCGAATAATGAGTAGGCTGAACAACTGGATCGGTGAATGATTACCTTCGAAACTGATGCACCTGGAACAGTAGGCTTCAAGCTGGATTTGATGGATGTCCTTGCTCGAGCCTTGGACTTGGGAGCTACGATCTCCTCTTCGTCTTCCTCATTTTTGTCCAACCCATTTTCATCATCATCGGCAGCATCATCAGTGGATTGACCAATATCGAACAAGGAGGAATGGTCATCATCTGTGATTGGAGGGATAGAGAGGCCATCCGAGGAAGGGCTGCGGTTGCGCTGACCAGAGATTAGAGGTCTTTGAGAAGAATCTTGGTGGCATGCCAAACGCGGAGGGACGTATTGGGCACTACGGTTGTCTTCCATATCAATGTCTTCTATGACAAGAACAGAACATAAATAAGATTAAATCAAATAGCACAACAAAATAGCGCGACAAAATGACTCACCATTATCTTGATGCTGGGACCCGGAGTCACTCTCTGCAAGTTGGCGCTGTTTTTTTTCGCCGTACGACCATGAGCTGGACGACGAGCTGGAACCTGAGAAACAAGCTCAGGTTCTGAGTCCTCCGATTCAATGGATTTTGCCTTGGAAGGTCCTTGTAGATAAGTACATGTTAATGACAAAAAAAAAAGAGCTCCATGCCAACGACATACTTTTGGGGTTGAGCCTGTTTTTGGCAGGTTCTGGAGCTTCTTGTTGCTCTGTATCTGAAGTGGTGGGCCTCTTTTTACCTTGTGCAGCGTACCAGACTGGAGGAAAAAATGATCAGCAGCCACTTTGGGCGAGTGAGCACAGAGTCAAGTCAAAATAACTGACCTGCATTGCTGGTTGCTTTTGCGACTGCTTTTCGGACTAAAGCAAGTGTTCATTACCGTGAGTGAAAAAGAAAAAGAGACAATTTCTCACCTGGTCGGCTGGTGCTCTCGGGAACGGCAAAAGTTTGAGCTTGAGCTTCTGTTGCCGATTTACAATTACCTTTCTTCAGTGGTCCCTGCAAAGTAGCAAGAGACATTGAAGATGGCAGAAAAAATTGTGGTGATTGTGGTGGGAGTCAAAAGAACGAGATGACGGATGGTTCAAGTTGAACGTTGACCTTCAACAAGTTTACTAAACGACAGTAAACATTAACAAACTGCGACTCCGACATAAAACGCCTAAATGTTGTATCCACAAAACGAGACGCCTAAAATAGAAATTAGTACGTCAACTATTTTTTGGACAACAACGCACTTATCTTTACCACAACCATGCCTACAACTTGTAAATCATGCCGAAAGGTATTTTCCGATGCTGGATATATGCAACACATTCGAACAACCCAAAAAAAAAGGATGTGCTGCTCTTCAAAATGAAACTGAGAGTTTCGAAACACCTCTGGATCTCATCTGAACTATGCACGGGCTTGCCAATGACGAAGTTTCTCCGGAGGTCAAGCCAGATGGTGATTATTTCAGAGATTATGCCAACAGCATCCCAGATCAGGCAAACCCAGACACTGATGCCTGTGGAATGGATACTCGCAAGGCTGAGAGTGATGCCGGAGTGCAAGATGATCATCTAGATATTCTCATGGCTGACATTGAGAGCCCAATGAACGATGAGTCAGAGGGAAATGGTAGTAGCGAGGATGAGAATGGCTATGCTTCATACTCGGACCTTGGAGAGGATGAGCTAGAATTTGAGCTTGCGGAGGCTGCCGCTTGCGAGAACTCTTGGGAACCTTTACCTCCATCCCCACCTCCATCTCCACCTCCTTTTTCATGCAGCCCATCACCTATGGATATGCTCTCAGACCATTCGCGCTCACCTTCTCCTCCCATCATGCTCGTGGACGACTTGAATGATGTCAACTTACTTCCCGGTAAATCCCTGCCTCGAGGCCGAGATGAGCCTTCCCACTGAGCCTCATATCGAACACTATCCTGATATCCGAGCTGGCAAACCTGTTGGCTCTCGTGCACCAGAACACAATCATTACCATGATCAACTTCATACTGCAGATGTAGATAATCCATGGAGGCCATTCAAATCTGAACTGGACTGGCATATTGCACGTTGGGCCAAGACGAGGGGTCCAAGTTCAACAGCTCTCACAGAGCTACTGAGTATTCCAGGGGTACGTACTTGAACAAATTCGTGAACCATGAACTGACTTTTACTGACTGTAGCTATGCGAGAAACTTGGGTTGTCGTACAAGTCAGCGAAAGAGCTAAACAAGATAATTGATGAAAGTGTACCTGTGACCCGGCCCCCTTTTGAAGTTAAAGAAGTTGTTGTGCAAGGTGAAGCGTTTGAAGTGTATTTCCGGAATATCACGTTGTGCGTCCAAGCACTTTACTCCGAACCAGAATTTGCGAAATATATGAAGTATGCACCTGAAAAACACTACTCGGATTCATCCTTGGAAACAAGAATGTATCATGATATGCATACGGGGAAATGGTGGTGGACAAGACAGGTAAACCTTTATAATAAGCTGTTGAAAGTCACATGCTAATATTGTACATTTGAGTAGGAAGCCCTTGACAGACAGCGCCCGGGTGGTACAATCATCCCTATCATTCTTTCTACAGATAAGACTCTAGTTACCACATTCCGTGGAAAATCAGCATATCCAATCTACTTGACCATTGGAAACATTCCAAAAGAAATTCAACGCAAGCCTTCCTCTCGAGCATACATCCTCATTGGGTATCTTCCGACTTCAAAACTTGAACATATCACCAACAAAGCCTCTCGCAGAAGAACCCTCGCCAACTTATTTCATACATGTATGGGTCACATTGTTTCTCCGCTAAAGTCTCATGGTGCCAACGGCATTGTTCTTGCTGGTGGAGATGGTGCTGAACGACGAACACATGCTCTCCTTGCAGCATACTGTGCTGATTACCCTGAGCAGGTACTGATTTCATGTTGTACATCAGGGGATTGTGCCGAGTGTGAGATCCTTAAAACACTCATGGGAAACAACACCACTCTGTATCCTATCCGAGATCTTCTCAAAATCCTACGTGCATTGGATAAATTTGACAGTGAAGGCCCTCTTGAATTTAGAGAGGCATGCAGCGACGCAGGTATCAAGCCTATCTACAACCCTTTCTGGAAGGACCTTCCATATTCCAACATCTATCGATGCATAGCGCCGGACATCTTGCATCAGCTTTACCAAGGTGTTATGAAGCACCTGAAATCCTGGATCATTGATATCTTCGGACCAGCTGAAATCGATGCACGATGCCGTAGACTGCCTCCTAACCATCACATCTGTCTTTTCATGAAAGGCATCAGTTCGCTATAATGAATCACTGGACAAGAGCACAACAATATATCAAGGTTCCTGCTTTCCATAATCATTGATATTCCTTTGCCAGGACGACTTTCTGCAGCACAACTCCTTCGGAGCATGCGGGGACTTGTTGATGTCCTCTATCTAGCTCATTATCCTATTCAGACTGACAAAACTCTGGCGCTTTTCCATACGGCTCTTGAACAATTTCATAACAACAAACAGATCCTCATTGACCTTGGTGTGCGCAATGATTTCCATTTTCCCAAACTTCACTTTCTGAATCACTACGTGGAAAAAGCAGAGTTCATTGGAATGTTTGATAATACAAACACCGAGCATACAGAGCGATTACACATTGACTTGGCGAAGGGTGCTTATTGTGCTACAAATAGCAAAGATGAATACCCCCAGATGACTATCTGGCTGGAGTGCAAGGAGAAAGTCCTGCGTCATGATTGCTATATACGCTGGCTTCATAATGGCAAACCCAAGATTTTGCCAATTGAATGGACACCTCCGGGTCTCTCGTATTGTCGCAGTCTTCGCATGGCAAAATATCCTACTGTACGAAGCCTTGGGCTTCCAGCAGTGGATAAGAGATATTCGGTACCATTCTTCAGGGCCGCGCTTGCACGTTTCATTGTACAGCTCCACAATCCGACAATATCCGGACCCCAGCTTGAAGCTGCAGCGCTAGATATTGACACCGACTTCACGTTCTCTATTGCAGTTTATCATCTCATCAAATATACTCGCATCGATCCGGTCACTCATGTATGCAGCACAGCAGACTCTATTCATGTACAGCCTGCACATTAAGATCGTCGGAATCGTCCTATACCGGGCAGATTTGATACTGCTCTGATACGTGTTCGGGATGACACTCAGGAGCCAGTGAAAAGTATGGAACAGTGACCAGTATCATTTCATGTTTACTAACTTGAATTATTTTCCAGCTTTTCGGGTTGGTCAAGTGCGTTTAGTTTTCTCACTTCCTTTGGCGGTCATGAGTGGCTTGTGCAAAGATGTCCAGTATGCGAACTGGCCAAAACATCTCGCATACGTTGAGTGGTTCACTCCTTTCAGCAGACCAGGGCCAAACCACTGCCTCCATAAAATTACTCGCTCATTTGCAGCAGAGGGAGGGAATTTAGCAAGTGTTGTTGACTTGAAACGAGTAGTTAGGAGTGTTCCGCTCACGCCAAACTTTGGAAAGGTAGCGGATCGGAGCTGGACTAGCAGCAATGTAATGGATAAGTGCAAGTCGTTCTTTGTCAACCCATTTCCGGATCAGCATGACCATACCTTGTACAATTTATCATAACGCTTGACTAAATTTGCATGTTTGACTTGAGTTCAACAACTGGTGGCTTTTGAAATCCTCAATGACTCGGAAATGATCCATGTGTCTTGCGTGTAAATCAGAAGATCCTTTCTACTGCCAGCTTTGCGATCACACAACTTTGCATAAAAATTGCTCGATTATGGCAGAATGAACATTATATGTATTTTTTTGCATAATCTTGCTAACCTTTGACTTATTCATGCTATAAGATGTAAAAAGTGTATGTCATTGCAATCTTATGCAAACTTACGATAATTTTGCCAATAAAGGTTTTCCTGATGGGCTCCCTCTCGCCTCCTTTAAACGTATTCGCCAAGCCATATTTAGAATCTCAGTCCGACTCTACTCGCAGATTCGCATCCGCATCTGCATTCGCTTCGCATTCGATCCAACTTGAATCTCCGATCTAACCTTGACGAGACTCGTCGCATTCGAATCTCCTCTGAGTCGTTTTGGGTTTCTTTCCATCAACATCGGTTTGCTCTTGGTGACGAAGCGCGCGCTCCTCTCCAAGCCCATAAAATAGTGTTCATAGCGTGTCTGTCGAGCGCGGGTTCATCTACATTGGGGTGGGCGTGCCTCATTTTGGTGTTGCGTGGGATGAAATTCGAAAGTACGTGCTACCTCCTTGTCTTTCAATCTCCCTAGTAGTTAATATCTTGAACTCAGTTACGTGCCTTACAAGTATGATATGCGCAAATTTGTTTTCGTAGGGAGCATCTCCAAAGACCACATTGACCCCTCCATTTTTTGCGTCCTCACCGCTAAATCGAAGCCTCCGGGGTACCGTAACCCCTGACGGACTTGTTGATTTTTAGTGGAAGATGGGATGTAAGGAAGGGGTCATGGTGAGCTACCTTCTTTGCACTGAAACGGGTTGACTAATTCATCTAATTATGTCTAGTAGTATCCCCGCAACTAGTTCATGGGTATGATATACTCTGTGGCGATGGATTCCAACCGGAGGCCGCGCGGGTTTCGAGACTGACCAGGCTTTGTCCACATGGAGGTGAGCACGGTTCTTTCTGCCTTCCTTCTCATCGATCTTCTGAGCCTCCATATGTCCAGTCTCCTTCGAGGAATTCCAAAAAGCCACCGAAGCCGAGCTTCGTCCCGCACGAGTGCATGAAAATGCACGATACGCCAGCGTTCATGTTTGATTCGAGCAACGATAAACGATTGGGTGATGAAGAAGAGCGCATGGTGACTCTGACCTTGTGCAGGTCGATGAGAAGCATTAATTCGTCGTGTTCAACATATGGATCGGCGAAGTTGTGGCAACTTGGCTGGATTGTCGATGTTAAAGCGTTTTATATATCGTCTAGATCATATAGAGAATAGATGTACAATTTCTTTCATTGCTCTCAGAGATTAGCCCTTCTCGACCTCGCCATCCCCTAGTCCATCATCTTCGCCGGAACCGTACCCCTCTACCTTCATATCATTCAACCCGAGCTCTTCATTCTGCTCCCAAGTACGATCATACGACTCAATCGTCATTGAAGGATCTGGATCGGGCGCGTATAGGTTTTGGATGTACGAGTTTGCCAGCGGGTCATCGAGGATGAGAGTAAACGGTCGAGCAGCGGATTTAACCTAGCAGTGGATTAGCGCAATGCATGAAATGAGAACGATGGACTAACATCTTTTAAATCACCCAGAAATTTCTCAAACTTTTGACGGTCCTCGGAGGCTTCTAAAGAACTCGAGGCGCTATCTCCAGAAAAGATCTTTTCCGACAACTCTTCGTACACCTGTTCCAGTATTCCTTCCAGTGTGGTAAAGCGACCACCGAGAGTGCCGTGGGTGAGAACCAGGTCAATTTCAGGAATGGTTAGGCCTGCGGTTTCAGACTGCAAAGCAAAACATCAGTAAGTGTAAAGATATGGTAACGAGGCGCGGTTTACCTTGAGGATATCTCGACTGAGGTCTTCCGAATCTTCCACCTTCAAGATCATGCGCTTTCCTTGTTCAGATATGGCAGCGCCCGATTTAACCTCGTTGTCGCGATATCCACAACGGTCACAGTTGGTAGACATGATGAGGACGTCCTACGAGGGGAAAAATGAGCAAGAAATGCAACAGGAAGGACGCTCAAGATCGCACCTTGAAATAAGGAATGTTAACCTTCTTCATCATGGTATCGAGAGGATGGCCACAGCTAGAGCATGTTCCCGGAAAAACGTATATTTCTTCATTCTTCCCTTCAGCACCACCGCCAACGTCTTCGTCGTCGTCTTCGTCATCGCCATCCAGAGACAACGTAGCAGCGCCTTGAACAACACCTATAGTACATCCAAGTCAACATCTATAGAAGACAAGATAGAACCAAACGCACTAGCTGATTCGTCTGGAGCCGCAACCAGTCCTAGCGCGACATTCTGTTCCAGCGTTCGCGGATACGTCCGCATGTTCCACTTGGGATCGGACATGCTTCCAACAAACTCGATCCACGAATTCCCCGCCGGATCGTCCAACTTGATGGTGAAAGCAGGCATCGGTAAATCCTTTTCCGATGGCTTCTTAACTTCAGTCTTCTCATCCTCATCTTCTTCATCCCCGAGAATCTCTTTGAGTTTATCGATGAGGGTTTGAATTTTTGTGTACGAATCTTCATCTTGTATCCGGCGCAAAGGCTGATCCAAGCTCAAGTCTGCGACGATGTCTCGTATGAGACCTTCGGCAGTGGTGAGTTGGCCACGATCGGATGATGGGAGAGTGAGTTGGAGTTCTGGGATGATGATCGCTGCAGTAGCAGAGCGCACGATTTGTCTATCCAAGTCTGATCGGGAAAGGATTCTAGCTGTATACAAACTGCCTTCAGCTAAGAAACGATATTAATTAGTACTGCGTTCAATCTGGCTGTAAGAATTCGTCAAGCTCACGTCTAATGGCTCCCGCAGATTGAATTTCGTTATTCGATGCCCCACAATGTTCACATCGGAAAGACATCACAATAACTTCGCGAAAATAGGGAATCGTTGTGAGCATCATACGCGTAATGCCCTACTAGTACAAATTGAGGTTCAAATTCATTTTTTGGCTTTATAGAAAAAGGGGAAACGAACCTGCTCGCCGCATTTCATACAGAGACTCT
Source organism: Gymnopus androsaceus JB14 (assembly GCA_009733575.1). NCBI lineage: Eukaryota > Fungi > Basidiomycota > Agaricomycetes > Agaricales > Omphalotaceae > Gymnopus > Gymnopus androsaceus. The sequence continues at coordinate 19,850 of ML769755.1, read as the reverse complement.
CGATCTCCTGCATAGGTCTATCTTCATCCGTACTTGGCTGGACAGCAGTAGCACCGTCTTCTTTTCCTTCTTCTTCTTCTGGGAGCTGGTCAGCCTTGTCGGCCATGGATCCGATAGCTGGGAAAAGTTCTTCTTTCTCTTGCGACATGGCGGTCAAGTTTGAAGGATTGCCAATGATCGGCGCTCGATTTTATACTTAAGCGCCCTCGGTTCGTTCGACTCAACCAGACTCGGTATTCATCTGAATGGACGAGCTCCACCTACAGGACACTGAATTGCGTATATTGTGTCTGCTTTGCTCTGAAGGAGTCAAAGCGAGTCATCGCGGGATGGACTCCATGGTTCTACACTGGTGTTTGGCCGGTATTCAGCCTCGCTCAAGCGTTCGACGTTCAGCGCCCAGTCAAATTAATCAAATTAATCAAACCAAATTACAAAAGCATAGTAAGTATTCAATAACCTTGCATTTTATTCTGCAACTAGCTCGATTGACGGCTTTCATCCACTTGCTAGGGGTCATTTCATCTAGCTTTCGAACAGCCTGAAGCTGCTTGGCGTAAGTATTGGCTTTCAATATATGATGCTCGTACAATTACTACATGATTCAACTATCCTTATATTTATCTCTCTGGAGTCTCTCATCTTCAAGCCGCCCTTCTCTCCTTACCACTGATCAAATAAACCGCGGCTCTCACCTCCAACAAAGGATCGTCGGACGGTTCCACGCCCTGAACTCTAGGAATAGGATCAAAGATTACCTGTTTCTGCATCTTTGCATTCTCCTCTGCCTCTATCGTGCCCTCAACCTTCACCTCTCCCAACACCACAACTTGCCTCTCTTCAGGCCAATGCTCCGTCGCATCGTCTGTGATATCACCTTCAGCAGCAACCTGCGCCTGCAAACTAAACAGAACCGGTCCTTTCTTCACGCGCTCAACAATCTCATCCAACAAGAAAATCTGTGATTTCTCCTTTAAAACTTCCGCTGAAAGTGTCTCCACGCCCAACTTGGGTACAACACGATACCTCACAAACGTCGTGTTTCCCTTTGCGTCGATAAGCTTGAACGCCGAAACGCTGAAATACTCCTGCCTCGCAAAACTCGATGGGGCGGGTTTTGGTGCTTGGACAAAAGCCAGTGCTTTAGGATGTGATCCTAGGAATACTTCCACAGGTTTGGGCGATGGTACATCGGGGCCACTGGCACCGATAGCTCGGAAGAACTCGAGAAACTCTGTACCGGTACGGGTGGGGAAGAACGGAGTGGAATGTGCGATAATATCTGTGTGTTTGCGAGACCCAAGATCGAACCGGATAGCTATTCCACGGGGATCAGCGTTGGGGTCGTTGTCGGGTATCTGGGGGATGCCGGTAGAGTTTGAGAAGCGGACAAGGAGAGGAGTGTTAGGAGAAGTGAAGTGGGGTGCAATGGAGAGTGCAGAAGCAGTTTCCGTGGGGGTAAATGTACCAGTGAAAAGTAGCCCTTTAGCGTGTGCTGGAAATTCGGTTAGTACAAATCAGTTGATAAAATATTGAGAATGTACCTGGTCGCATTCCTGCATGCTTTCCAAATGCTCCTTGCAGCGTCTCGACGAGCTCTTGGCTAGTTTTCACGATTTGTTGGTCGGATGGGAGAGGCATGATGAATGTTTCGTTGAAGTGAGATTGTCTCGATGACCTTATAAGGCTTGGTCTACTCGGTGCTTCGTCAGACAAAGTCGCATCGAAGCCGTGGTTGACCGAAATATATAAGATGGCTTCGATAACGAGACTCTAACTTCCGAAGCCGCTATATCATCTACGACCGACTTTAAGCAGAACAGCGTTATATGCGGCCCTAACTGAGCCTAGTCAGTTCTTCCTAGACTAGTTTCATATCACCGAATGAATTCTTGGCCTATTATTGAGGAGCTTCATGAATCACCAACGAATCACCATGACTAGACTGCCGGGAAGGAAGGAAGAAAGGGTTACTGAATAGTTTTGAATTTAAGTTCACTAAATGTTACGCGTTATGCCTTTGACCTATTCAGTTCAGCGTTCAGCCACTTGGACCGAGATCAAAGGTACTTACATGCACCGAGATGAGGTTTCTGCAACTTCTTTATCCCTAGCTCAGTTTGAGCATTCCATGAATCAACAGAGTAAGTACTCACCGTTGTTGGTCTCGCGATGTGTCTTGCTGTAATCAGCTTGCTCAAGCATCAATGAGTTTGCATATCATCGTCAGATTGAATCAATCCTACCGACCTTGCTTTAAACCTGAATTTCAATATTAAGGTAAGTTCCCTTCGGTATTTCAGTACTCACCATCGTTGGTCTCGCGATGTGTCTTGCTGTAATCAGCTTGCTCGAGCAGCAATGAGTTTGCATATCATTGTCAGATTGCTTCGTCAGATCGAATCAATCCTACCGACCTTGCTTTAAACCTGAATTTTATTATTACGGTGAGCTCCCTTCAGTATTTCCAAACTCATGAAGGCAACTGCATAAGCCCAGAGACTAGTACCGAGAAAACCAAAGGTACAAAGACTTGCTTTGATAGAAACTTTGATCATCTCAGAATCATACTTATAGACTTCAGATCATTGCTCATCTAAGCTTTCAGTGAGAGCTTCGCCGTAAATTAACCTCACCAAGCACATTCCGATTGTGAATTGGAATAAGATTTATTCAATAGTCACTTGGAATACTGCTGCTGCTGAGCACTACTGGTCAAGAGACCATGCATGACAATGTCATCTGGGATTCTCAAAAGACGTAAACCCCGTGATGTGGCTGAAACCAGCTTCAGGTGAAAACCCCATCTTTTCCTTTCTCCCCTATCCCTCTCTGGTAATTTACCTGTCCAAGGTACATTGTATTGGTTTAGGCAATGTTGTTTTTTGCACTGGCTCCACCTTCCAGTGGTTTGGTGCTTGTATCCGTCAATTAATTCATTGACGTCAAAAATGTGTGGGTGTCCTTTACAAGGAACAGTGTTGTCTGTGGGAGGTAGTAGTGCTGGTCTCTGCTGTGGCATTACAGCTTTGCTACTCAATGAGCTAGCTTGTTCTGATGCTATGGAACATTGTTGAGTTACTGGTGGTGGTGCTTGTTCTGATGCCTTTATCTCTTGTCAAGTTTGTAGAGGTGGTAGATTAGGCTTGGGTGGCATGAACAAGGGTTATGGCAATATGATGTGTCAATGGTTAAGGCCGTGGCCCATAACCTATTAGAGTTAGATTCCTAAACAGGAAGTAGCAGCAATAAGTCCACACAAGACTTAGTAGTAGTGATCACACAGATCAATGGGGGATGACAATGTTATTACAGGGTATGGTACCTAAGCTTATATACAGTCCTAAGTACAAATGATATATCAGGCAGGTGGCTACTGCGTGAATACTTGTGGCTACTGTCCATATGGTAAAGTGGGTACTGCGAGATAGTAAGTGGATACAGTGAGAGACTGAGTGGAGTCTGTGAGATGATAACAGTGGAGAGCATGGGATGGTGATACAAACAAGTGGAGACTACAAGAAAGTGTTCCATGTATAGTTCAATAAGATATATTTACCTTTGATATTCCAACATACCCAATGTTGATGCATGGAAGAACTTTGACCTACTTGATGACAGAATCATGCCCAGTTGAAAAGTGTCAATGAAGATCATTCCCAGACAGGGAGATTGGATGGCCTTGAGTGGTCATGAAAAACTGCCGACTGGGCGGCGGATTACAAACTTGCAGTGAATTTTGAGTGCCACTGATACTCTATTGCATTGGATTGCCTCGTTGCAGCATCGTAGAATCTAGAATTAGAGAAATTGAAGAATCAAGATCAATTTCTGATACAAGGACACCAGTCCTGAACTTCCCCTGTCTCTCTTAGTCACCGGAAGTAATGTATATGCCTATGTAGAAGATTCATGGGGGGGAATTAACAGTCTTGTCAAACGCATACATTCAGTGGCAATGACAGCTTTCAGAAGTGTTGTTTATGTTTAAATGGGGGAGCTTTTCTTGAATATCTTGTGGTCAATGCCATTTGCTCAAGGTACTTCATGCATTTTCAACTCAGACCACGAAAGATGTATCGGATTAAACCTTCAGAACAATCCATCCGGGCTACTTACAAATTCAAAGTCTGGTGAGTGCTCTGAGGTTAGCATTGCTCAGCAAGGATAATACTATTCTCCTTATCAACATCAAATATTTGACCCTAATGTAGTATGTAAGGAGTTCAGCGGGTTTTAAATCTTTTTGTTCTGTAAACTAGTAAGTATACATGGAGCTGACAGGTCCTATAAGCAGACTCGAATATACACTGATGATCCGTTGGATATGTAGCTGACAGGCTGACTTGGACACATGAACTTCCTTCATTCATCTCATTGAACATTGGTGAATATACAATTTATTCATGAATTATCCTGTTATATTATACAATTCATAGATGCCAGAACTTCTTGAACAGGATACATGCCGGGGGAGAAGGCCGATGCATGTTCAAACCTGGAACTGAGAAGCAAGGAAGACTGACACTAACAGAGAGGATGCATCTGCAAAGCAGGCTTGTCAGCCTTGGGGACTCGCATCATGGAGGGCATCCTGGAGTAAGACATTATGGAGTGGGAAGTGGAGGAGGAGATGCGGGGCAGAGGAAGGGGCCAAATCTCACTCCCCCCCCTCTAGCACTGTACATTGATGGCAAGGAGATATTTTAGCAACGGCGTTAAGGTCATGGTTGTTGTGGAATATGTGGACAAGACAGCTGATGGGTGATTCGTAGCAAGATCTGAGCCAGAGAAGTAAGTGGAAGGAAATGGAGTAGGCTTGCTTGCGGAAGACAGCAATGTGGCAGGTTCTCCACCCAGGGTCTAGAAAGTGTATTCAAGGTAGCATACAGCCTCCTCCTATGGCTCAAGTTTCTTGAAGCTCTTCAAAAGGAAGACCCAATGGCTGCATAAAGTAACAGCATCTGAAAAAAAAAAAAAAAAGGATATCATGTGTGTTCTCTGGATTGCAATGAGTAGGACGGTGCAAACAGGCCATTGATGGTCTGTCTACCGCCACTAAAAGTCCATTAGTACTGAATCAGATAGATATATATAATGTACAAATGGAACCTAACTGTATTCATACTTTTTGTCAATTGGTTTCATAGTGCCATGCGCCAAAGAATGATCTACTGGAATTCAATGCAAGTGTTCTGTTTTCACCACGTCTATGAGATTACTTTCATGCTAAAACAGAGGTTGTTGTTCAACAATTCTAATATAGGTACAGCTATGTATCTGGAGTCTTCACTGTACTACTACTGGCGGTCTGAATCCAACAACGCTAAACAAGACAGTTCATTTCTTTCTAAAATTGGAGGGATTAAATTCAAAAGGTTCAAGTCACTTCATATGGGATAATTCTAATCGGAAACCCCATTTGGAGTAGAAACCCCAAATTATTGTTGAAAAGCCCTGGCAGTTCACACATTGGTCACATATTGTCACATCAAGTAACAACATTTTTGGAGACTCCAGAACTCAACCAGAACTCATCCGCAGCCCAGTGTAGCATTAATAGCAAGTCTGTGACTCAAGTCTCAGGAGTCATGTCATGGGAGACACTCTACATGGTAAATACTTAGTATTGATTGTTACTGAGGTACTCTTGTTAACAGTTATTAATCTCTCTCTGTGAGTCACAGAGAGAGCCAGGAACAGGCATGGAAGTTAGACTGTGGCATCTGACACTGAGTGAAAAGGAACTAAATTTGGGGGCAGACAGGGAGTCTTGAGTCAATGCCATGCAAGGCTTCCAATGTTGTAGACTACTCTATATATCATACATACTGGATTCTGGAATGATCTAGTGTTGAATTAGACATGAGGAGACAGTGAGAAGAGCAGACAAAATGTCTACATTTGGGGCAGGCAAGGATGAGCAGACACACTTGTAAGTAATCTGAATCAAACTCATTGCATACATTGCATAGTCCAAGCACATTCAAAGCACAGTCCTGAGCCAAGACTCAACTAAGAGAGCTTTGAAGTAGCCCAGAGGCATCCAACGTCATAGAAAATGGATGTGACAAATGCGTGACAATGGTGTAATGGGTTTCCACTCATAATGGGGTTTCCGATTAGAATTATCCTTCATATGACATACATTCAATCATATCCTATAAGCTGATTGTTTTCACTGAGGGCATCCAAACAAGCCCGTATACCCCCAGTCATGATCAAAACCTACAATGCGCTGCCCACCCTGTGTTCTTCAAGGTAGTCTTGAGACCTATTGTGTACTCGTTATTTTAATGCCATAAAGTCAAAATTATAATTGAAGTTTCTCACCACTTCGCGCACCAAGTTCCTCTTCCAGTAGAGCACTGACAGTAAAAAAAAATGACCTGCTTCATTGACGAGTATTTCTCAAAAAATTCTGGGAGATCATCATAGAAAGTCTGCACTGGATATTAGAAACTCAGGCTTTCTTTGACATGACCGCCCTGACACATATAAGTGGATGAATATGCAAATTTCGTAGACCAAACGCCTGTCTTGGATTTATCAAGGCTGCTTGGAAATAACTGGTTGAACAGCACTGATTTGGATAATGCTCTTGAGCTTCTCCAGTTGAAGATCGAAGATGAATAGGGTGCCAAATTGCATCAAAAGCTTTTGATAAAGCATGTTGATGTATCGCAAAAGATCCTCGAGGACGACTGGGAAGGTAGATGAGTACCGTGCATCCATGTAGTGCAGAAGGGTGTTGTGGGGGAAGAAACGGTCAAACTTACTTCCGTTTGAACTTCGTAAGGACCCGATGTGACTGGGGACAAGCCGTGAAATTTTGTTTCGTTCAGGTACTTCTGCGTAGTGATGTGCCGGCTCGGCCTGGAAGCCCCAGGCCAGCCAAAGCCAGGCCAAGCCAAGCATACAGTGTAAGGGTGTTTATGCAGCTTTAAAAGGCCATTTTGAGTTTAGTTTATGCAAAGAAAAATCTGATTTTAAGCTTGCTGAATTCTTTACAGCTGCTTGCAAATTTGTCGCATAGATTTTGCGACACGCTTTTTAGTGATCTTATTTACAACCAAACACGCCACCACTTGGCCAGTGTCGACCATCTTGTAATTTTGTCAGATGTCTCCTCATGTCTCCTCAAATAGCAATAGGTAAATTTTGCTACCTTCATCCAGCTGCAAAAGGAAAAATCTACACTCTTTGGATGGTCTGGCATCGAGGAGATGACTGTGCAGTGGAGCATTGGACAGCTGCCTCAAGGCTCCGGCAATGACATTGTTTTATTTGGTTGTAAATAAGATCACTAAAGAGTGTTTCGCAAAATCTATGCTACAAATTTGCAAGCAGCTGTAACTCAACTTCCCCTCATCTCAGCCTTTTGTTGATGCGAGTTGGCTTGATTCAAAAATATTCCCACAGTCTTTGTATCCATTGCACATGCCTCTTTCTCTTTTTTTCCTATTCTATTTCACAATTATATTCTCTTAGGCAAGGTATTTCAAGTACAGTACAACTCATGTCACAAAAATCTATACTATGTCACCCTATATAGTAAATATGCATATCAGTACACTATTTAGATAAACTGAAGAAGGGCCTGAATTATGGTATATCTGAGCTCCTGAAGTGGTAAGTGATTTGTTATATATTGCAAGTCAAATCATTCCAGAGTGAAATATTTCCTTTCAGGTGTATTTTCAGACAATATAAAAAGTTGTGTGAATGGTCATATTTCAGAATAACTGAAAAGCCACAAACCCATTCATTTGTGGCTTTTCAGTTATTCTGAAATATGACCATTCACACAACTTTTTATATTGTCTGAAAATACACCTGAAAGGAAATATTTCACTCGGAATGATTTGACTTGCAATATATAACAAATCACTTACCACTTCAGGAGCTCAGATATACCATAATTCAGGCCCTTCTTCAGTTTATCTAAATAGTGTACTGATATGCATATTTTCACATTAACAAGACCATTTGACTGAATAATCCAATTTCACTCAAATCTTCACTCATAAGGGATTTTTTACACAAAATTTTATAAATCAGTTAGTATTTTTTTCGAGCGGATTTTTTCGCACTTTCGGTGTGCGTGTTCACTCGTGATCTTTGTAAAATTGCTTCAATGAAATATGTGAAGATGCCGCGCACGCACAGGTATGTCCTCTCCCTGGTACTCTCAGCTGCGGAGTGACGTTGAATTCAATGTGCAGCCTCGTATGGACCACGGCATGGCAACCCATTGCATCTCATTATCATTGAAACGTCTCCTACCCAACGGGTCTCCCCCCCATTTTCAATCAGATATTCGTACAGCAGTTTCGTCGATGAGGCTTCAGTCCTTATGGAAACCGCTCTCTCTCCTGCTCAGATAATTACAAGTATCCATCATCCTCGGACTTGTCACTTCCCGCCAACGCTATGCAATCAGGCCTCAGGCCTCAGGCTGGATGTCAGAACTGGGCGCAACAAGGAATGCTATGAGAGCTTCCCGACCCATATCATAGTGTACTAGCATGGCCAGCTGAAACTTGGGTAGCCAAGCGTAAAGCTAAGAGCGTGGGCTGTTCAATTCTCTCCCACCTCGCCACACACTTCATAAGATTTAAATTCCTGAGCCTTTGCGCAAGTTTTTTGGGACCCTTGATTATGGTATAGCAACCCTCTTCCATGGTTCGGTCAAAAATTTGCTCATTTTTTGGAGAATTTGGAGGCCCAAAACGCGAGAAAAGAAAAATCAAGCAAAAATGCTCAATTTCGGAGAATCTGAGGAAGATGGTTCTTTTACCATAATCATGAGAGGTCCTAATTTTTTCCAAGTATTTTGTTTATCTGCAAGCATTGTACGCTAATTGCTGTTCAAATTTTCAAAGTGAGGTGATGCGAGGCGAGAATTGAGCAGCGTTGATATACAACTTATCCATTCAAAGCATCAAAGCTTTGAGAGCGGCTGGATTCTATCATGATATATCCAAGATGTAAGCTTAACTCATTCTGAACCTTCAAGTTCTACAGCCAAGAGCGCGCATATTATTCACCACTGGCAGCATGTGCAGTGGGCGCTGCCTTCAAAAGGAGATGAGAATTGAGTAGCACTGATATATAACTTATCCATTCACAGCATCAAAGCTTTTAGAGCGGCTGAATTCTATCATAATGTATCCAAGATGTAAGCTTAACTCAGTCTGAAACTTCTACTCCAGCAGCCAAGAGCGCGCATATTATTCACTAGCATGTGCAGCGGGCGCTGCCTTCAAAAGTATAAATACAAAGCTTGCGAGGTGGCTCTACTCCAGTATCTGCAATAACACCAACACCTACAAGTTGCCTTCAAACCTTCTCTTGCATCCATCCGACCATATACTCGTTTGATCTCTACCATACGATGATCGCCAAAACCATGCTTATATTCCAGGCTGCCGCCACAATGTTTTTAGTTTCTGGCCTCAGTGGTCGGGTCTCCGCGCAGGGTAAGCTATATCATCTCGCTCTGATCTTTGTCTTACCATCTGATCTGAATCAATTTTACAGATTGCGCACAAGTCAGTGGTACCGCAAGTATTGGCAATGTCATTGCCTGTATCAATGATCTTGCTGCAATCGGAGGCCAGACTGTGCACAGTCTCGGGCGAATTCACTAATTTCTGCGAAGAAGGGGACGCTCTGATAACTGGGTTCAGTGCTGTGGATGGGTCTACGAGTGCCTCGTGGTAAGTTCATCGCTCAAACACCTTGTTAAACACCTATTGATTATGATCCAAATTTTAGCCAAGATGTCGCAGACGCTGTCCAATCGATTGCTAATAAATGTAATGTCAATGGCCAAGTTGCAGGTGTGTTTTTCTACAATCACCATACAAGTTACAGCACGTTCATCAATTCTTTTTGAAGGCTCTACCACCGTGACTAGCCAAATGGCTGTTGTTGTGGAATTCAGCTCGGACTAAGAGTCCAGCAGTCAACTTGGGTTCTACTTTGAGCAGAACCTGTGAACTGAATATTATACAACCCATACGTACTTAACTCTCGAGCTGTGCACGAGTTTCAGTCAAATGACATTTTCCCTCTCCAAGTTCGCTTAGAAAATATTAGACCATAAGTGAGCTGAAGTTGTGTCATGAACAAGCCCCGGTGTGTATCCTGAAGCCTGCCCATGAGGGGATACGTGTATGGGTTGCGCTTTATGCACTGAGTATGGTCTAGTGTATCGAAGGCAACAGAGGTCGATAGATGAATGGACTTCCGACTATCAAGCCCGAAGGGTATGCGTTGTCGAGCAAGTCGGATATATGTGCGGCCCTTGCATAAATTTATCGCGATCCTCACGAGGCGCCACGAGGGACTGCGATGGTCGAACGCCTCGCGAGGCAGTACAAGGCGGTACCAGGCTCCCGACCCTTGCGAAGCAATGGAAATATAAGGCCGTATTGGGATCGCTTCACCCATGATATCGAGACCTCGACTGCATAACCGATGCGCAATAACATATGATTAATACAACTAGTCCACATTGAATCCAGAACACAGCATCGATATGTATAAACATGATAGCAAACGTCGAAAGCACCGTAGCAGCTAGGGATACGCAGCAAAGCGGAAAAGAAATTTCAAGTCATCAAGAGGGTCCATCGTGGCAGCTGTGATTGGGCTATTTCAGTAGTCATCAACTAAACATAGATTTAGTACAGTCTACAATGTAGGGAAGAAGCACCTAGATGAATTCCAATACAGAATAAAAAGCAGCTCAACTATCCATGCATCGGGACAGGAGCAAGAAAGTATGGCCAACAAGATAATCAAGTGGCATGAAACCTTACTCAGAAGTGGTGCCATCCAAGCAGTAGAGTGAATCACAGGTGAAACAGATGCCACACTGTTGAAAGAATCTGATGCTTACAATAGTGACATCATCTGATCAACTCAACATGAGTCTATTGTCCTCATTAATACTCCTTGAAACATGTAGCTGCACTACATAAGGCAACAGCATTGTCTTTGTATTTGCTCACTCAGCATACAAGATGCTGTAATTATGCCATTCACTACTACTGTATAATTACGACCTAAAGTTCCCGTAACCGTAACACAGTCCCTGGGAACTTGATCATTTTGGAAATCGTAACACATAACGGGGTTCAAGGAACTTTGAACTTTGCAAAATAGTAACTCAAAATTCCAAAAATGGTGCCAAAATGCCCAAAAAAACACCAGAAAAATTTTCCATAATGCTAATTTTTGGCCTGAGAACTCCACCTTTTGAAGTTCTCACTGTAATGCATAAAACCCAGGCACTTTAGGTTGTAATTATACAGTAGTTCTATAAATATGATACATACACTTATGAAGCATATGCACTGTTCAATACATTAGTAGAACATAGTTGTAATTACTTGATCTTACATTGTACTTACATGCTGTTGAACCATTATGATTGTACCCTATGCCCTAAGCCACCTTATTATGATACTGTATAGTTGTAGTTGTACTCAGTATAAATACTGTAGGTACTTACTGTACTCCTTAGCACACTCAGTTGTACTACTACTTGTCCATACAAGGACTCTCTATTCTCCAAACACCAAAGTCTCAGGCTCCATACTCAGGTGAGTATTGCATCTCACCATTTGTTGATCATATGTCTGCTTCAACAGGTTATGGGCCCCAGATTTGCTTGATGAAAGTTGTTATGCCATTGCATCTATGACAAATGGTTGATCACATTAATGAACTTATCTGGACCTGCCTAGTAGACATTAGGCATGATGATAAGTGACTTCAGGTTTGGGAATGGTAATCAATGATTGCTTTGTTACCTCCTTTCCAGAAGAGCTTAAAATATATAAGGCTTCTTCAATTGAACTAACTATTACCTACATGTATATACACAGGCACTCCACATTGAACAAACTCTTGGCAGTTCCAATTTATTTTAGGCTGTTTACAGGCCAACTCCCATTCCTAGGTAGACTTCTGCTGCTATGTGAATAATCAAAAGTATATGCATATAGGCCAGGCAACTGTGAACACATGAGAGTTTCCTTGCCTCCTACTGTAGTATTCCCCCATATTGCCTTAAGTCCCTTAAATGCTTATTAGAATTCAATACTTCATCAGCAAAACCTGTATGACGTGGGCAGTGCTTGAGCGAACTGTCCAGAGTTCCCAGCGCTCCAGCATCCCAGCACTCAGATGGTCCGGCCAATGCAGGAGGGAGCTCCCAGAAGCTCCCAGAGGCCGCAAAATTACCTTATTTGGAAATAACATATGATTTTATTTTTCTGACAGCACTGGCAAGCGCTGGCCAGCGCTGGGAGCTCTGGGAGTGCTGGGAATTTTAAGTAATCCTGTGGGAATCAAAATGCAAAATACAGGTTTTGCTGATGTTCCTTTCTTAACCTTGAATCTTGATTGATTCAACTGGTAATGAAAACACAGCATGATGATTCAAATGGTTTTCTCAAGGGGTGTTCAAAAAAATAAGGGCTGACATGACCTTGGGGGGGGGGGGTCTGAGAAGTCCTTATGGCCGAAAATTTTTTCATACTATTGAGGCTCTGAGGGGTGTTCTAGGTCAGTTCAACCACTGAAATAAGGCTGTAAAAACCATTTAAAGCACTCAACATCTCAAATATCCCTGAAAAACATGGATTTTATGGGATATGATGCATTTTAGCACCAATTTAGCACCTCCATCAAAAGATATTGTCAATGCAAGTGCACTTACACCAGGTTGAATTGAACTTGGATGAACTGCTGTGTATTAAATTGCTTCTGAAAATGTTGTTTAAAGGTGCAAAGGAGAAAATTTTGTTATGTAATACAAATTTGAAGTTGGAAATCCTCCGAAGTGTGGGAAACTTTTACTATATAAAGGGATGGAAGGGGGGAGGGGAGGGCTTCATGAATCCTTATGACCCAAAAACAAGGTCATGTCGGGACTTAGTGGGTTGAACACCCCTTGGGTTTTCTATTGGCATATGGTTTTTGTATATAGTTTGGTTCAAACTACTGATGCAGGATGTGTATGACCCAATCAGAGATGGAAAACAGATGGATATAAACAAACTGCAATCACACCACAACAGTCTAAATGGGTAATCACCAAAGTCAAGTGAATCTGAGATCTATAATCTCAGACATGTCAAACATCTTAATTGATTGTTACTGACAAGTTCATATCCAGATCGCAGTGTCTTCCACCTCTGCCATTGACACTGTTCCCCTCTTTGATGGAACCAACTACAATGATTGGTCTTTTGGAATGAAAGCTTACCTCCAAGTTAGCAAGCTCTTTGGACATGCCTCTGGCACTAAGACTCATCCTTCTCCCATCAGCACTCCTGTTACCAATCAGGATGCTATTGACACTTGGGAAGAAAATGATAGAGCTGCTATTGGTGCTATCTCTCTTTGCCTTCCTAACCATATTTGGCAAATTGCCATTAAGGCTACTGCTAGGGACACCTGGCAACATCTTGAGACTCAATATAGTACTCCTGGTGCCACTGGACTCTTCAGAATCTTCCAAGAGGCCATTGGTTTTGAGATTGCTGAGAACTCTGATCCAGCTATGCCAATTGCATCTCTAACTTTGATCTTTGGTCACCTCAATGCTTCTGGTCTCACCTTCTCTGAACTAGTTAAAGTCATGATTCTTCTCACTGCACTTCCCTGTGCTTGGGATAGTTTAGCAATGACAATGTTGAGCCAACATACTAGCACAAACCTCATGCTAACTGCCATTATTTCCAAGATTCAAGATGAATACAATTTTCACTGATCTAATGCCACATTTCTCGCTTCTTGCCTCTCCATGGTGAACAAGAAGCACCAATCTAAGAATGCCTGGTCCAAAAAAAAGAAGCAGAAGCAAAACACTGAGGCATCTGGTTTAAACTAACAGGCTTCTTCCTCAGGTGGCAATAACAGCAATAACAATCAGGCTAATAAGAAGAAAAAAGGCAAAGGCAAAGGCAAACCACGTACCAATGAGGCTTCTACCAATGACCTACTCCCAGTTGCTAATTATGCCTCCACCTACATCTCAACCACCAATCACTATAACAAAATGCCTACCAAAGGCATTGACCCATACACAGGCAAACTCAATCCTCTCCTACAAAATATTAAGATTGAGGAACAAGAGTCGCCATCCAATTGGGCTCAGTCTGTCATTGATGACGGCTTCACCAGAGTCAATGATTATGACAAGGAAATGTCTGGATCTGGCAATGAGCATACTTCTTACTGGCAAGTTCCTTTTAAATTCCTTAAAAAGACATTCACTAATTCATTGCATCAACTAAACAGATCTTCTACTATAAATCATGACACTATCCATACTTCCTATCCTGCAACTAGTTCATATTTATTTGATTCTGTACTTAGTTCTGAGCCTCTTGATGAGGCAGAATATATATAAATTCCTTGCATGCAATTTCTGTGAATAAGGAACTACCTGAGAGTAATGTAAAAATAAGAGCAACAATGTATAATACATCTTGGTTACTTGATTCCAGCACTTCACCCCACTTATACACTGCATATTCAAGATTTCACCAATTACAAGGAATGGAGAAATCCAATTCCACTTGTATCAGCTGATAAAAAATCTCGATTGCATGTACTTGGCACTGGAACAGTATATATTTGTCATGATGATGGAACAGGTGTTACCCATATGACTAAGTTACACCCAGTGTATTACCAGCCCAATATTCCACATCACCTTCTTTCAGTTGGTCAATTAAATCAGAATGGCTGCTATACAGTCATTAATGGAGATCAAACTCAGATATGCAGAAAGTCTAATTGTAAAATCCTTATGACCTGTAAACTGACTAATATCAGTGATGCCCTTCACTGGCTTCATGCTAATGTGCAGAATCCTGAAACGGAAATGGTTAACATGGTTTCAATTGATTACAACTTGTGGCATAACTGATTTGCTCATCGAGGAAATGAGATCCTTAAACACGCTCCTGATAAGATCAAAGGTCTTCCTAAAGTATCCATTCCTACTGAGAATGAATACCTGCGAAGGTTGTATTATTGGAAAAGAACCTCAGAAATCATACCCCTCTTTGTCTAAGCGAGCCAAAATCATCTTGACTGAATTACTGATTCAGTCTTATCACAAATATAAATATATAGTCACATTCTTAGATGATTGTTCTTCTTCTGCTTACTTGGTTAAATTATGTCTTAAGTCCAAAGCTTTTCTTGCCTTCAATCAATTCAAGGCATGGGCTGAAAAGCAACCAGACATAAAATTAAAAAGATACATATTGATTGAGGAGGAGAATTCTTATTGGATCAATTTACCAATTATCTCAAAACAGAAGGAATTAAGATTCATAAGTCCAAACCTCATGTTCATCAACAGAATGGACATGTTGAACACATACATTGTACACTAATAGATACATTGCAAGCTATGCAACACCCTGCTTGCTGTCCTGATTCTTGGTGGGAATTTTCATATTCAAAATCTATGCATGTATACAACTGCAACCCACATTATCAACTGAATTGGAAGACACCTACTGAAATCTTCTTATGGACCAAACCAGATGTCTCTTATTTCAGAACATTTGGTTGTGGTGCATATGTGTTTATTCCACATGCACAGTGGAAAAATAAATTATCTCCACACTCTGAAGCAATGATTTTCATTGGTTACAACGCAGGAAGTAAAAGGATATATCTTCATGCACAGTAATAAGTTAATAACATGCTACACTATGATGCTCAAGCTTGCTGTATTGAAGATTGGTTCCCACACTGCCGCAAATCTGAAAAGAGTCATAAACCCTCCAATAAACCTAGTCCTATCATATCAAGTGATAAACCCCCAACACAACCAACTGATGATCCCGCTGACAATGAATCTTCAGATGACAATGATCCTTTCAATCCTAGTCATATTCCATTTACTTTTCCTGATGAATTTAATCATTTTAGAGATGGGGACAAGTG
Organism: Gymnopus androsaceus JB14; assembly: GCA_009733575.1. Classification (NCBI taxonomy): domain Eukaryota; kingdom Fungi; phylum Basidiomycota; class Agaricomycetes; order Agaricales; family Omphalotaceae; genus Gymnopus; species Gymnopus androsaceus. Next base: position 3,860 of record ML769755.1, on the reverse strand, counting down.
AGTACTCGAGTACATTCATCACTCATGCCCCAAATATTTGACTTACAAAAACCACTATTTGCACTCAAGTACTTACTTGAATGCTTTGTACTTAGAGACACTTGAGTACAAATATGCATGAATAGCAAATACTCTTGCTGTGAGACCTGGGGCACAAAATGGATCTCGAAACCCATGTATCCCAAATGTCTCGCACCTAGATGTGAGTGGAGACCAAATGTGACCACCTGAGGTAACCATGGCAGTAAGGTGGGTCTGGACAGTAGTATGAGTGTTGTATGGAACAGTACAAGTCTCGGAGGTGCAGGGAACAGTGTACAGGGCCACCTGATGATGTAATCAGGAGGAATTGGGTGGTATTGTGGTCCAACAACCAGAAGTGAGTGGAAGCGGATGGAATATGGATGAAGGGGTGGTCCAAAAGGGTGTATTATATCCAAATATGGACAATGCAGGTGGCATATAGCGAATGCGGATGGAATAGGGTGAAAAGCGGACGGAAATAGTGTGGAGCAGATGGAATAGCACAAAAGCAGATGGATAGATGAATAGGTGAAGCGCAGATGCGTGGAGCAGGATGGAATAGGGTGAAAGCGGATGGTGCCAGAGGTTCTAGAGGTAGCAAAACCCAAATAGGAAGCTCCCGAGGAGCTTTGGTTGTAATGTTGTAAACAGAAATAGAAGACAGTGAACTCCAGATGTAGATTTGGGATCTATGGATGGAGCCTCACAGTAGTCAATGCAGATGACAGTGGGCCTTCAAATGGAGCTTGGAAGGCACAGCTGGTTGGAACAGGCAAAACAGAGAGACAGAGATGGACAGCAAACAGAATAGATTCAGAAACCAGAAAACAATGGTAACAGTGGGAATAACAGACTAGGGTACATGGACTCAGGTTGTCTACTTATATACTGTAGGGTGGCTGTGTAAGTTGTCGGGAGGGCCTGATGGATGGTTATCAAGTGCGGAAGGCACCCAGAAGACAGGATAACTGGTAATCACATGTAGAAAGTGCCCGGAAGGCAGGACAAATGGTACATAAGCATGGGAAGTGCCCACATTTTATGTAATGGGTGCGGGAGGTATCCGCGGACGGTTGCGGAGCGTGGGAAACATCACCAGCAGTTAACAAGCACAGGGAGTGTCCGGAAATGAGCCAAGGCCTGACACATGCATGAATACTTGAGTACTCATGACAAAAAATGTTAACATTAATATTCTAAAATGTAGTCTAAGGCAAAGTGAATCAAAAAAAAAGGAGTGTAGTTAAGTGAATGAGTATGAATTTAGTAGGATTAATCTTAAACTTCAGTAGAGTCACCTCCATCCATTGAATCCTCCGAATCCTCCTCTGAATCCTCTTCCCCCACCCCCCTTCTTTTTTCCATACTTGGTGTTAAGTGTTTTGGCACATGCAACCTGAAGGACTAGATTACCTGCTTGGATCCAATTATTGAGCATAGTACTCTGCTGAATATTTTTAGGCATGAGGTTTTAATGCCGCTTGGCTACAATAAGACCTGAGTTTGACACAGCGTGCTCAATGTTCAGTGCTTGTAGCCAAAGCACTCAGAAGTCCAGTATTGAATAGGATCATTGTATGAAATAGATCCAGCAATGAATTCATCAAATAGGTCATGGATAGTTTTGATAATGGGGGCATTGATTTCTGAAAATAAGTTGGAAGAGTTAGAATGGGAAATTGAAGGGACAGACACAGTGGCACGTGTCTGGTAGTGTTTGTTCCAGATGTCCCATGGCACACTCACAGCTGTGTCAATCCAGTGCTGCTCCCACTTTTATAGAGTTATCCAAATAAAGTACATATTTTGTACTGAAATATGTGTACAGTACTTACAAATTGAATACCAGTATTTATTAGTACATTTACATGTGCATACGCACTCATTCATAGTAGTACTTTTTTTTTTTTTGATGTTGCTAACAATGTTTTCATTGTATGCAGCTCACAGGCATCTAAGAAATGCTTTTTACACCTAATAAAAACACTAAAAGCAAGAAGCCCTGGGATGGCCCTGGGATTATGACATTTATGTCACCTGCTCATTAGCATGAGCACATGATTTAAGTGCTCATTTGATGGCTATAAAACCATTACTGCACTGTAAGAGATCATGAAATATTTGTGACAGTTATGGCCATGGCTATGGTACAAAAGGTATTATATATATTGTATGTTGCTGTGCAAACATCTGAGTGAATAACAAGACAAAACATAAGGACTTTTTGGTTGGCAACTAAAAATTTGTCACGCACCAGAAACCCGGAAACCCGGCAAAATTGCGGTACAGGTTACATAAATAGTATTTATGAGTATTTACAAGCATTCGTGAATATCTTACAATGAATATTTGTTACCTCAAAACTGCTATTTGCACTCGAGTGGGTACTCATGTGATGAATACACTCGCCCCTCAAAATGAATCATTTGTGAGTGGTGAATGCTAAATATTCATGATTATTCATGAGTATTTGCCACTCGTGCCCATCTCTAGATCATTCTCCTGATCAGCCAGGAAATTTTGCACTATTTAACACTTCTAATCAACAAATAGAGTCCTGTAAAGCATAAATTTTAAAATTGTGACAATGATTGAGATGATGCTGATGACATTTATACAAATGCACCTACATCTCAGTGCACATCACGAGAAAAAATAGTCCAGAATGTCCTCCTACCCCTCATGATAATGAAATTCCTGATGCACCACCACCGGTCCCACCTAAATCTATCCAATATGACCTGGAGGCTATTGCTGAATGGAAAAGTAAAAATCCAGTTTGCATACAAACTGTTTACCACACATGAAAGTATTTGTAAGCCAGCTACTTGGAAAATGCAAGCTCAAAAAGTTAAGGATGACACTCTTACTAAACAAAAGCTAGACTGAAACAAAAAGGTCAAAGAAAAATGTTAATTTTGTGTTAATGTTCCTAAACCAAACAAGCCTAGTACAAGCCAGCAACCTATCAATAATTCCAATTGTCCTGCATCTCCCATTAGGGAAGATGAAGATCATGGGATTATTCTTTTTGACAACCCTGTGGTCACGAAACAACCCCATTGACAACCCCAAAATATTACCGTAACACCGGGTGTCACACCGGAGATACAACGGGTCATTTCTGAAGCAGCGACAGAGTGCTGCAAGCATAGGCAAGCATTGCAGTCAAAGCATGGGTTATAGTGGAGGATATGTACTACATACAATGTACAGATAGAAGAATGTAGAAAGGTTCATAGAAGATGCGGGTTTGAAGTGATACACTGGGCGGAATGCAATGAGAATAAATTGACATCTAGGTCGGAGGCCTGGCAGGGAGGCATTCCAACCAGGAAAGAGTAAAGATTTGCACAGGCATACTAAGAAAAAAGCCAAGAGTGAAGTGTGAGCATCGGAAGGAGAACAAGAGACCCGGGGCATGCACCTAGTACTAGACTGTCTCTCTGGTCACTTCCTCAAGTTGGCGTTGCTGGTGTCTTGAGGTGAATGGATATTATGGGCAAGTGCATCACCAACTGACCAGAGAAGCCATTGTTAGTGCTTACGTCTACCAGCAATGATGCTGCTTGCACAATGCACAAGGCATGGAGCTAGCTTGAAGGAGTTGCGACGTGGCAATAAGCAAGCGAGCGCTTCGGAGGTGCTTCACGATGATGGGACGGAGTGACCGGAAATCACATGACCTTTGGAGGAACAACCCCGGGTTGTCGCGCGGCAACAGGGTTGTCAAACAGAATAATCCAAGATCATGATAATAGTGGTAATAACAATGAACCATGTTGGAATATCAAAGGTAAATATATTCTATCGAACTATACATGGAACGCTTTCTC